>CAJQZN010041062.1:31609-54793 GCA_907164685.1 Colias eurytheme | reverse complement strand
TGTCGAAAATTTGCGGCATAAACGGCTGTATCTTTTGATTGCGTTGGTTTAGAAGTTTGATTTTTTCACAGCTTCAAGGGACAGTAGACCTGAGTTATTGATATAAATTTCAGCTTCATACCTCCACGCGTTCCTGAGAAAAAGGGTCTTGACAGACGGACGGACGTACGGACGGACGGACGGACAGACGGACAACAAAGTGATCCTATAAGGGTTCCGTTTTTTCCTTTTCAGGTACGGAACCCTAATTAATCAACATCAACAATCAAATTTGACATCTTTTCAACATGCCATCTACATAATACATTTTATCTTTGGCAGTGAAATTTTTATAGTTAACTAGTGGTCCGCCCCGGCTTCGCCCGTGGTACCTACATGTTTAAACTATCCTATCTCTCAAGTTGGATCGAACTGCACATGGTGTGCGAATTTTATTATAATCGGTTAATTGGTTTAGGAGTCCATTGAGGACAAACATCGTGACACAAGATTTATATATATTAAGATATAGCCTATAGGCCTCTTAGGCTATGTGAACTTGTTGAAAATAGTATTTGTTTCAATGCATGTTCTCTAGTTTGAACCATGTGTAGGTAACTAAATGGAATTTTTAAACTTATAATTAACTAATGCTCAAAAAGTTAAACTATTTTATAACGCCAGTGCCCAGTAGCAATTATTTTCCTATATTTTCTCAACAGTAAGATGCACTGCAGAGTACAGTATTTAGTCATATTTTTTTATCACAATTATAATTATTTACCTCAACTGTGTGATGGGTTGGTCGTCAGCATCAAATTCTTCGTCATCATTCTGACTATCACTTATGTCACCGCTTCCAGACTGGTTTTGGGATAATCTGAAAATTGTTACATCACTTTTAATATAGCATTTATTATAAATCCTTGTAGACTATTCAAGAAATAAATTCTTATTAATCTATTCAAAATTACATTATATTGTAACAGTCAGATGATTAATTATACTTATATATGCTATAGAAATACTTTGATTTATTTTTAGAAATAATAAAATTTGATACTTTGATATTGATTTTGCATGCAGGTATGACTGCAGGTGAAACTGTGCGGCCCAGCTAGTTACTTATAATAGATGTACAATTATATACATTTGTGTTAAACTGTTATTTTAAGTACATAGAGTATATAAATTGTTAATTAATCTATACTAATATTATAAAGCTGAAGAGTTTGTTTGTTTGTTTGAATGCGCAAATCTCGGGAACTACTGGTCCGATATGAAAAATTCTTTCAATGTTCAATATCCCATTTGTCGAGGAAGGCTATAGGCTATATTATATCATCACGCTAAGACTAATATGAGTGGAACACTGCATGTAAAACTGCAAAAATTCTTTTTTTATTATATTCCTTGAAGTACGAGGATGGTTCTTATGTACAGAAAACGTAAATATGTACCACGGGCGAAGCCGGGGCGGACTTTCTAGTATAATATAAAAATAAAATATAAGTATGTATATTCACCTTAATTCATAATTCAGCACCATATACAAGGCTGGGCTTGGCTCTCTCTGTACTGCATGAAGGGAAATACTGGGATATAGCAGTGATATTGTTGGTGATATACCACCAGAGGCACCCACTCCTCCGCCCCATAGGACATTACTGAGAATTAATAATTATTTTTAAGATATTTTTTTCTTAGGTGACTTTTTGGGGTGTTTTAAAGTAAAAAATTCAAGTGAAGTGAATTAAAGTAAAAAATTAAAACTGATTTCACAGGTGATGACGATAAATTAAAACGGCAATGATGGGTGCTGTGTTTCGAAATACAAATTATAATCTCAGAAAATTTTCAGGAATTCGAATTTCGAAAGAAAAAAAGTCCATTCACTATCCATCCAAACAAAGAATATTTTTTCTTATTAAAATTGGAATTATACTTACTTTTCTGTTATATATAACGTAGCTGTACCTATTTCTTGATCGTTTATGAACAATTTAGTTGATGGTGTTTGTAAAATAATGCCTTCTACCGGCACAGAAAATGTTGAAGATACCACAACCATTTTTAATGAGTCGTATTAAGTTTCAAATATCGATAGTTTAAGTTGTTAAACACGTCACTGTAATGCAACTGTGACTAAAAAATATTAAATGCTAAAATAAACTCATTTGGAATCAGAAATAGAAAGAAAATAGTACAATTTCACAAAAAAACACGTTTCGCGCATGCAAATAACACAACCACAGACAGTAGAACAAGTATTAAAAAATAAAATAGTGACTTGAGGCATAGACAAAACAATAACTATTCCAATTTCCAGGAGTTAATTTAATCCTGACCTTAATTAATTGTAATTAATATTCTACTACTGCTGATTTATACTATTTTATTTTATAAAATGGGTGATTATTACTTATTAGTCCAATTCGCATTTTTATTAAAAATATACTTTTCTTCGTCTGTGGTCATCTAATTGTCAAAGCAAATTCGTTGACGTTTCTGAAAAAAAATGTAAACAACGTGTTTTGAATTTTCACTCGCAGCGCGTGTCACTTGTGACGCTCTTTTCTTCAAATAATATTTCTGAATATATTCGAGAATAGTAAAGTAATTTTCTAAAGAAATATGTGTAATATGATGTGATTAAGAATTACTATAAATTGTATAACAGATAACTCAACAAGCAATTTATGTAAAACAGTAAACTTTGTAAACAAAAGTTTTCATTCAACTTTCCTGGATATATTTTAGTAAACTTTTCAAAATACTTTTCCGAGACAACACTTTTGTGTACAATGTTAAAGTGTTAAAAAATTGTGTGTTTCCTAATTTTAAAACACGTTATTAACAGCAATGGAGATTTCTAAAACAAACGTGTTTATCAAAGAAGAAAGTATGCAACAAAACAACAAACATATTTTAGAGGCTGATGTAAGTAACTTTTATAATTGTTTTCTTTCAGATTAATTAATTACCTTTTTACCGAAAACGAATTGATATTATAAAATATTATATGTTTTTATTTACTTTATGTGAAATAAACATAGTATTATATTCATAGATAGATATAGAAATTATTTCCTATACTTATCCAAAATTTTTTATCAGCCTCTTCATGGTATTGGTGATGACAGCACTGAGAAATACTACAGACTGAATGATACAGTATTTGCTGAACCAGTGACAGTAAATGCTGAACATTTATCAGATGGTAAGTAAACAGACCGTTATTCAATAGCTATAGATAAGTACAGTTCGATTCAAACTTAATGGCGGTTCGGAAGTTAGGTGCAGGTGCTAGTGCAGTGCGCACAGGTCCCTTAACGTCCCGCTAATACCTAAATTTTTTTTGCGCACCGGATCGTACGATGTTCCGAGCCGCCATTAAGTTTGAATCGTATGGTACTTTAATATTATACTTTTATGAAATAATATTTTTTTTTAATAATCACATATTTGTTTGTCTTAAAAAAGTGTACCTAGTCATTTGGAAGATATGCTCATGCTTACATATTTTTTAATGTATATATTAATTAATTTACTTAAGTACATAGTGAATGAATTCTATTATGTATTTTATTCTTGTTCAGGTAAAAAGGAAAACGAGTGCCAATTCACATTTATGGATAAAGTAATCATACAGAAGAATCCTAAAAAGAAATATAGAAAGTTTCATATTGATGTTGAAAAATCTAGTGTGACATGTCCACAGGTAAGTAAAAAAAATTGGTTGTCTGTAAAGTCGGTTTACTGACGATAGTTGAATGTGACAACGTCCGATTGTGCTTCTTTTTCGCTCGTTCCGCCCTCTCGCTTGCACTTTAAGCCTTACATAGAACGCCTCAGAGCGAGGTAACGCCGCATGAGTCATGTTTTTTCGTGCGTGCAGCTGGCTATCGAATTATAAGACTTTGTCACGTCAAAAACCGCATCAAAGTCCGAAGATTTAAGCATACATATGGACATAGGACCAGAGAAAGTGACTTTGTCTTATAATATTATGTTGTGATATTTTGTTAGTTATATACATTCGTGTATTTATTTAACAAAAGATATATTTACTTAAACTTTGCAACTATTTATTTATAGGGAATTTTGCAAACTACAACTTTTTTTAAATGTTTAGTAAAAAAACAACAGATTAGTAAAAAAACTTGAACTCAAACATTTATTAATATGTATTCAGTTTTATAGTATTCAAATGCTTTTTAAATAATTTTTTATAATGAATTGAAAAAATCAATCACCGCGGGATTCGAACCCGCGTCTTTCACTTTTCTGGGGTGACGCCTGTTCTCTCGGCCACCCATGTTCTCACCAGAGCAGTTGAATTTCTTTTACTCTATCGGCTTTATGTGCCTTAACTTGATAGTTGATACTTAAATTCTTTATTATAATAAACTGTAATATTTGTATGTAATAATAAGCTTTATAATTTTTTTTGTAGGAAAACTGCGGAAAAACGTTCAAATCGCAACCCCTTCTCAAAGCTCACATACGTAAAGTGCACTGTGCAGTATGTATGTTTGTCTGCGACGTGTGCGGAATGTCGTGTACGGCTAAATACTTATTGATACGGCACATGGCGGTTCATGAGAAGAAGACAGTCGAGTGTCCTGTTTGTAAGAAAATGCTTAGTGTTAGGACGAGGTAAGTTTGTAACTCTTAATAAATTTAATTTATATGTATTAATATGAATAAACATCAAAATCAGTTCAGCGTTTTATGTGTGAATATGTAATAGGCATACTGGAAATTAATTGTGAAATATTTTAATAATTTCTTGTTTTTTTGCACGCCTCATAAGCGAAGCGTTGAGGTGGGTACTACTGTCACTTCGCGCAAAACATCTGATTTTTCAAACTTAAAATGTCTTTATGTATCATACATTGCACTTGTAAGATAATACATACACACACATATTAAGAAAAAACACTATTTTTAACGTTCATGATATTTTTGATGTCATTTTTGTTATTTAAACTAGTTAAAAAACAGTTTAAAAAAGTTCTGTCTTGGACGTCCGTGTGTGTGTATGTGCGGATCCTTTTTCTTGTTAACACGATAGCGACCGAAATACTTTACTAATCGAGTCTTTTTTTTTCTCTTACGCTTGAGTATGCTCAGGAATAGAACCCTTTCATTTTTCAGGGTCTGATTCGATGTGGTTTAATTGTTATTAAATAAACAAAAATAATAATTAATAAATATTTATTAAAAAAAAATTATGAGGCGTGCACTTTTGGATTTTCCAAATTATTTTACTTTATTGCCCCTTTTTTTAATCACAAAAAACATATTATTTTGGTATTAAAAAATTCCGAATCTGTATCGAAAATATATCTGTATATGTATATGCTCAAAAATATAACTGATATCTTCCCAAAAAAAATCCAAACCAAACAGCCTGTATGTAAATTTTTAGAATATCTATATTTTTTGGAATTTAGAATTTAATTATATTGGGGCCTTTGTTAATTGCTAACCAGTTTTTGACATATAAAAAAAAAGCTTGTCCTTCTTGCACATGAATTAAAAGAAGATATTATAATTCATTAATTTACACCCTATTATGGTTTTTTTTAACGTGATAACGTTTTTAAAATCGTTTTAGTCAGGTGACATGTTCAGAAACTTGTGTCACACCAAAACCTCACGAGCGCGATCGCAGGTATAACGAGAGAGAGACGGACCGATCTCCCGTCTCATCTCGAGCGTTGCCACTGCAATAAGTTATCATGTACATCTCGATCGTAAACCTACTTTACAAACAACCAATTTTTTTTTTATTATACTTGTAAGTTATCGTAAGACTCATTTTGAATATGCCGTCTGAAACATGTGTAACTAAAAGTAGAGCTTGTCTAGATACTATCAATATACAAAAATATCTGTCTGTTGTTTCAATTGAAAGTTGTATGTAGTTAATTAACTATTACCGTTAATTAACTATTTTTTTAATTTATTTTTTTAATTATTTAAACAAAAGTTAAAAAATGTAGCATAGTTTATGTTCGTCTGTGTGAATATATTCGTATTTTTTTTTGTTTTTTCATAAAAAAATTATAGGTAGGTACTAATCCACATTGATTGACAGAAAAAATCTCGTAAAATGCAGAAAATCGTTTATTTTAATAGTATTGTAGTATCATATGATTTACTAGAAAGCCATGAACACTGATTATTAAAAGTACATTTTACAAGCTGGTTCCCTCTGGTATTCTTTTAACGCTTGATACACCCGACTCCCAAGATCCCGGTCAATTTGTGTAAATATTTTAACAGCTCTCTCACGCAGCAGTGGTGTAGTTGGACCCAGGCTATCTATAAGATTGCTCATAAAGCGTTCCTTCTGCCCGTCAGACATTCTCCGATACCGCTGACGGACTTGTGCTGTATTATTTGGTTTCTTTTCGACAATCTCTATCAATTTCGATCTGTTTATATCCGTATATGCTTTCGGTCCATTGAAAGAGTTGGGATAATAATTTGGAGTGTCTCCTCCATTATCACCTACAGGTGGATTTCCGTCTCTATTATAATTGTTGGCTTCGATCGGACTATTAACTTTGATCTTGTTGACGTTCACACCTAAACGGTACAATTGAGTGTCTCGATAGGCGAAGGTTCGCGCCTCGAAAAGTTTATCTGGAGCTCCGTCTATACCGGGTACCAAATTGCAAGGACAGAACGCCATTTGTTCTACATCTGCAAACTGGTTGACTGGGTTTTTATTTAGAACCAATTTGCCGACTTCTGTGAGAGGATATTTGTCTGTAGGCAGTTCTAATGTCACATCAAATACATCGATGTCACTGTTCAATGCTTGTTCTAAAGTTAGTATCTGTAGGGAAAATGTCCAGCTAACCTGCCTTCCACACGCGATTGCTTGGTACAAATCTCTACTGAAATAGTCGGGATCGGTTGCTTCCAGATATCTAGCCTCTTCTGTTGTTATACTGGCTATCCCTGCATCGGGGTGGAAATGTAATCTAGCGAAGTATATATCACCTTCTTTGTTCTGCATCTGGTATGTGTGTATGCTGAATCCAGGCATATGACGATAGCCTCTCGGTATACCATCATCAGCAAACATAGTAAAGAACATGTTTAACGCTTCAGGATGGAGCGTTAAGAAGTCCCAAAGCATATTGTTGTCGCGAAGACCGGTCGAGGGGTTTCTGTGTTGACAGTGGATAAATGTAGGGAACAGAATCGGATCCTTGATGGCAAACATGGGAGAATTGAAGCCCAGGAAGTCAAAATTGCCTTCTTGCGTGTAGAACTTCACGGCGAATCCTCTCCCCGCTCGGTTTATATCTGTGCCGCCCCGTTCCACAGCAGTTGGCGAGAATCTCACAGCCACTTGGGTTTTCTTGCCGATGCCGTTGAGGAAATCTGCTTTTGTGAATTGTGTTAAATTATTTGTGACTTCTAGATACCCAAATGCACCAGAGCCCTTGCCGTGAACGACACGTTCTTGGATTCTCTCCCGTGTAAAGCGAGTCAGGGAGTCCATAAAGAAAGGGTTGTACATAAGGTTTTCGTTCAATGTAGAAGTGTCGCGGCTCTCAACTGGTGCGCCACTGCTTGTGGTTAAACGAGTGCATACGCCCTGTAAATAGTAAAAGTATTTGTATAAGTCTTTATAATTGATGCCAAAAAAAGCTGGAAATTAAATAGCAATATCAAATAATATCCTATATTTGTTTGGTTGAGGGTATGAGGCAGTCATATCTTCTTGATCGATTACTCCATAGATTAAAGTATTAAACTATCTAATCATTACCAAACAAGCAAAATCATTAGTCTCCGACTCAGATCGTACTCTCATTTTCCAGTACACCAAAAGGTTATCACAGAATGAAATGAAAAGGATTAATAAAAATTTGGCAAATCCAAAAAGTGCCTACCTACCTACCTACCTACTAGGGAAGCGCGTACCATCTTAGACCACATCTTAGCTTTTCATCAAGCGAGATTGTGGTCTAGCGCTTCCTTATCTACAGTAAAAAAATAAATAAATAAATAAAGTTCACGCCTCACACGTTTAATACTACAAACAGGAAATCTTTATTTTACATGAAAAAGTAGAAGAAATTTAAATTCAATTTTTGCGGTCATTAAAAAATATTAGCTTCAGGAAAAGAAGTTTTCTATAGAATGGGCAAGCGACAAGAAAAAATGGAAAAATTAAAATAGAATGGGGAACTATTAGAATTTGAAAAAAAAATAAAAATAAAAAAAGTACTCACCTCTGTTCTCTTCTTATATAATACAATTTGATCTCGAATAGGGTCTAGTGTCTCGTAGCCTTGACATGACAGACTAATTAGCAGTAGAAGAAAAATTTGTAGTTTTTGATTCATTTTTGGGATTTTCACCAACATTGTGACTAACGGAATGAATTGAATTTGCAATCGCCTTTGTTATTTATATGTTTGGACATTATGGATATGTTACGGGCAATGTGATTAACAGGGCATTATTAATAAGGGCCGGCCATTATTAATAATTCCCCACAGATTGTAGTCCATGTAATAAGTAAGTGTTTGAGATAGCTTGATTTTATCACTTGGACTGGAGTATGAATAATTCCCTACTTATAGCTGGACTATGTGATTAATTGGACTGAATTGTGATCGGTTACTGTGTAGTAAAAATAAACAGGAGCCGAACCTAACCCACCCCAACAAACTTATCCAAACCAACGACTATGCTATAAAAACACTTCAGTTCACCTATTTTCATCATCATTCATCAAACATTGTAGAATAGAATATTATAATACTTGCATAGTACAGAATTGTTATAATATTCAGGTATATAAATTGTATCAACGGACGGATAAATGTCTTATATATCTATAGATATATATGTCTATATCACAGGTCATTTCCTAGCATTGGAGATATTGTTCAAATGTCAATTAATTGTATCTACGGTTTATTTTTTACTTATATTTAAGTTATTCCATAATTACGTGTATATTTTTTGTTGTCAAATAAAGAATTTATTTATTTATTATTTTATTACTTCACCCAAAATGGGCATTGTTCATAATGATCGGGAATTGGGAAAGTGATTAATCATGCTATTAATTACATAGCCCAATTGAGTAGACTGTAGTTATGAATTCAGACCAGCCATTATTAATAATGACCGGACTTATAAAATTGCCCGTAACATAGATATATATATACAGACAGGTGTTCAATTATTTTATTGTTAGGAAATAATAAGTACTAAAAATAGTTTTTAGTATTTCGCTGTTATCTGAGCAGTAAATAATGTTGATATTGATATGATTAGATAATTATTGGTCTTGATATGAATATAATGAATATGTCAGAGAATATGAACCTTTTTTTTTCTTGTAAAAAAAAACTATTATATTAAAAAAATGTTTACAAAATTAACTTTATATAGAAGCGTTATAATTCAAGTTTTTATTAATTAAAACGCAGAATAACACGTTTTATTAATTATTATCAACTCATCCTAAACACAAATACTTACATATAATAAATATAGAAAAGTGAAATTGTTATAAATGAAGAATTTAAACCTTCTTACAAATGGCCATGTAGGCAATCTAAAAATTTGCTTCCATAACGAGTTGAAGCAAAAAAAAACACCTACGTATAAAATAATGAATAGTGTCTCTTTACAGTGATTGTTTACAACAATTAATTGACAGAGTGAGAGATAATATCAAAATCAGTTCATAAACGACGAAGTTATCCGCGAACACACATAAAAAATATAACTACGGTCGAATTAAGAACCTCCTCCTTTTTTTAAAGTCGGTTAAGAGCAAGAATAAGCGTCGGCACAAACGGGCAAACGGGCCACCAACCGCAGCCACTAGTTTTTTCATGTATTTTGCAAAGACGTACCCAGTGTTGCCCACACCGCCGTAATTACGGTAATCAGGAAAGATTTACCACCCTCCGTAGGATTATAATTAAATAAAAATTAAAAATAAATAGGATTAAAATTACGGTAGCAAAATACACCGTAATACTATATAGCTGAAAGTTTTGTTTGTTTGTGTGACTTTGAACGCGCTCATCTCAGGAACCACCGCGACCGGTCCGATTTGATAAATTCTTTCGGTGTTAGATAGCCCATTTATCGAGGATGGCTATGGGCTATATATCATCACGCTAAGACCAATAGGAGCGGAGCCACGAAGGGGAATCCGCGTTTAATTCCGATCCTGAACATGCTACTAAATAAACACGGTAATTTTACCGTATTTAAAATCAAGTCAAGTCGAGTAAAGAAACGGCACGGCCGACCTTCCTACTACCTAGTACTAGTCCTATCCTACTAATATTATAAACGCGAAAGTTTGTGAAGTTGGATCGGGAACTATGCAGGCGAAGCCGCGGGCGGAATGCTAGTCCTATATAAATTATTACAACATAATTTCGGAAAATCTACCGTATTTTTTGAAGAATTCTACCTTGCTGGATTTCAAACTTGACCGGTGGCGACCACTCCAAAATATATTTTATTTTTTTATTATTTTTGTTTTATTTATTTATATCAGGCAGCATTGCCCATATATTGTTAGTAGTACTTATTCCAGTGTTAGTAAAATATAACAAAATATATTTCCGCCCGCAGCTTCGCCCGTGTTCTCAAAGAAATACTAGCAAAGTTCCCGTTAGTGTGGGATTTCCGGGATGAAAAGTAGCCTATGTCTTATTCTGGGTCTTCACTCTTCAGCTACCTAAATACCAAATTTCATTGTAATCGGTTCCGTTGTATTTTCGTGAAAGAGTAATATAAATATACCCTCACAAACTTTCACATCACTACATACTATATACTATACTACATAGTATAAAACAAAGTCGCTTTCTCTGTCCCTATGTCCCTTTGTATGCTTAAATCTTTAAAACTACGCAACGGATTTTGATGTGGTTTTTTTTAATAGATAGAGTGATTCAAGAGGAAGGTTTTAGTACATATATAATTTATTAGGTTTTAGACAAAGCGGTCGAAGCCGTGGGCGGTAAGCATTGCTCCTTAAATGACCCATCAGCAATAGTAATTGATCCACTTCTTTAATTGTTAGTTCATTTATAATTAATTAAAAAAATCCATTTACCTATAGAATGAAAAAAAATAACTTTTCATACTTTAAATTTTTTAGTTTATTTTGATCTAAAAAGTTCCTAAGTATGATAAAATAGTCAATCGCTGAAAATTGTATAATTTTATTTAAACTTCTAAAAAAAATCTTTAATTGTTTTAATCATCAGAAGAAAAAAACAACAAATAGGTATAAATATTTTTATAGATTCAGCCCGCGGTTCCGCGTAGTAGGCGCCTAAAAGTGACGTAAAAGCTATAAGAATATAATCTATCTCTGATTGAAAGGTAGGCAAGTTTTATGGCATTCAAAATTTTCCCATTTATATCAATGATAATATTGATAGCGCTCTTAATTTAACGATAAAATTATATTTTAAAAATAAAGCAAATGATGAACTTAATTAATTATTTTTATAATATTAAAGCATATTAAAGTGAAACTTTTATTACATCGTCTCAAACTTTTTGGTCTGTGTAGCGCATGTCGCGTGTATCGCTACTGTAAGTAGGTATACCTACTCGGCAGCCGACCGTCACGCGACATGCGCTACACAAAGCAGTGTTCGGAACCGTTCGAACAGTTTCACTTTTACCGTGGTTTCATAAAACCACACAACATTTTTTTATCAATAGGATTAAAGTATTAATAGGTACTCATTTAATTATCAAAAAACGATCAAAACAACACAAATAAAGATAACTCGTGCGTTCACTCCCACCACCCCGTCCGATTAGGGCCCTTCTGGCCTCCTCCACTCAAGCGACAGCCCAAGCCGAGGTTCGTGGTCCCCGTCAAGGGGGGACGCCCTTGTGCATGTCGCTACCAGGGTGAACCTTCAGTTCACCACACACTGGCGCTCTTTTTTTCTCGAGATAAACGTTTGATTTTGTCACGATAAAAGTGGTTTATCGCAGATAAAACCAAAACTAAAAGTGCAACACAACATGCAACACAAAATGCTCTGACAAATATCTTGCAAATGTTTTAATATAATTGTTTATGAAAAAAAAATCATAATAAGTATTACCATGTCAAGTAGAAAACGTAAAAGTGTGAAAATTAGAGCTAACTTGGTGATTTTTTTTATCGAGTAAATTTTAATATTTTATGTTTTTGATTAAACAGAATCGTTGAACATATCATCTAGTTTGATATATATTTTATTTTTTAGATTTGGTCTTGCATATTACACGTATCATCTAATAGAAGATTGGTTATTTTGCTTTATGCGCCCCCTTAAGATCTGATTAGCCCGTTATTCTAGAGGAGCAACAACTAATAACCATCCATCCAACGTTCCATCCAAACATACATTTATACAACATACATACAGATATTATAACATTACAATCTTGTACAGAAACATCCAACTTGCACTTGGCCATATTTCCATCCAACGCTCGACGAAATGTAGATTGAAATAAAAACATTAAATCAACATATCGATCATTGCAAATATATTTTTAATTTTTATCAATTAACTAGCGGTCCGCCCCGGCTTCGCCCGTAGTACATATTTCGCAATAAGAAGTAGCCTTTGACCTTTCTCGGGTATCAAAATATCTCCATACCAAATTTCATGCAAATTGGTTCAGTAGTTTAGGCGTGATTGATCATTGAGTAACAGACAGACAGACAGAGTTACTTTCGCATTTATAATATTAAGTATGGATTATCTTCTATAAGAGTTTTTTATTGTCATTCAATTCAATTGACATTAAAATCGAAAGATTTGATAATGTCATAATCTTGGTCATAATTAATTATAATAATCACTTATAATACCACAAGAGCTTCAAAATTATCGGGTATTTTCCGATAGGTTCGTTGCAAACAAATGAAGGAGTCAAGTTTTTAGTCAAGGTTAAAAAATCACGAGCGCGAAGCGCGAGTGATTTTTCCTGAAAAACTTGACGACTTTATTTGTTTGCAGGGAACCTTGAGGGAAATGCCAGATAATTTTGAAGCTCGTGTGGTATTCGGGAGATTATTTTTCCGTCCCAAATGTCGGCCAATAATTACACAATTGAATTGAACCTGTCAGTTTGACGTCAACGACCAGAGAAAATTTTCAAAAAATTATCAGTATAATACCATGTAGGTTGTACCACGTGACGACGAATGGTGCAATTCTATTGGTCGATATTTGGGTCGGAAAAATAATCAATATTAAAAATGGATTACACTAAAAATCACTAAAAATCATAATATAATACTCTACTCTAAAAAATGTTTTTGTGTTAGTAAGTAGTAAATTTTAAAGTATTGGTAATTGGTTATATTTTAATTAATTTTCACTGTTATCTAAGACTAGCTGCGCTTCGCGGTTTCACCCGCATGGCTCTGTTCCTGTTGGTCTTAAGCGTGATGATATATACGTACCGAAACAACTTTTCAAATCGGACCATTAGTTCCTGAGATAAGCGTTTGAACAAACAAAAGAACAAACAAAGTCTTCAGCTTTATAATATTAGTAATAGTAATAAATAACATCCTATCATGGTAGTTTATAAATTAATTGGCATTATATTATAAATGTTATCAGACCAATTTTGAATATTATACCGTCTGATGAAAATGTTACACGTGTAACAACTGTAACTAGAGCAAGAACAGATACTTAAATATATAAAAAATGTCTGTTTGTTAAACTTGTTGTTAAACTAGATGAAAAACTATTAATGGAAATTAAAACAAAATTATTAAATAATTAAACTTTGTGTTCTTCTCTGCCTGAATGAATTCCTCCTTTTTTGTCGTAATGATATATTTTAATGACTGAAGTAATCTTCTTATATATAAAAATGAATCGCAAAATGTGTTGGTAATCGCATAACTCGAGAACGGCTGAACCGATTTCGATAATTCTTTTTTTATTATATTCCTTGAAGTACGAGGATGGTTTTTATGTAGAGAAAACGTAAATATATACCACGGGCGAAGCCGGGGCGGACCGCTAGTTAATGATACAACAGAAAAAATCTTGTAAAATGCATTAAAAATTTGAAGAACATTTTATTTGAATAGTTGTAACATATGATTGAAGCCATGAACACTATTTATTAAAAGTTTATATTACAAGCTGGTTCCCTCTGATATTCTTTTAACGCTTGATACACCCGACTCCCAAGATCCCGGTCAATTTGTGTAAATATTTTAACAGCTCTCTCACGCAGCAATGGTATAGTTGGACCCAGGCTATCTATAAGATTGCTCATAAAGCGTTCCTTCTCTCCGTCAGACATTTTTCGATACTGCTGACCGGCTTGTGCTGTATTATTTGGTTCCTTCTGGACAATGTCTATCAATTTCGATCTATTCATATCCGTATATGCTTTTGGTCCATTGAAAGAGTTTGGATAATAATTTGGAGTGTCTTCCCCGTTATCACCTACAGGTCGTTTTCCGTCTCTAATATAAGTGTTGGCTTCGATCGGACGATTAACTTTGATTTTATTGACGTTAACATCTAAACGGTACATATGAGTGTCTCGATAGACGAAGGTTCGTGCTTGGAAAAGTTTATCTGGAGCTCCGTCTATACCGGGTACCAAATTGCACGGGCAGAACGCCAGTTGTTCTACTTCTGCGAACTGGTTGACTGGGTTTTTATTTAGAACCAATTTGCCGACTTCTGTGAGAGGATATTCGTCTGTAGGCAGTTCTATTGTCACATCAAACACATCGATGTCACTATTCAATGCTTGTTCTAAAGTCAGTATCTGTAGGTAAAATGTCCAGCTCACCTGCTTTCCACACGCAATCGCTTCGTACAAATCTCTACTGAAATAGTCGGGATCGGTTGCATCCAGATATCTAGCCTCTTCCGTAGTAATACTGGCTATCCCTGCATCGGGGTGGAAATGTAATCTAGCGAAGTATATATCACCTTCTTTGTTCTGCATCTGGTATGTGTGTATGCTGAATCCAGCCATATGACGATAGCCCCTCGGTATACCATCATCACCGAACACAGTAATGAACATGTTTAACGCCTCAGGATTGAGCGTTAAGAAGTCCCAAAGCATATTGTTGTCGCGTATACCGGTCGAGGGGTTTCTCCGTTGACTGTGGATAAAAGCAGGGAACAGAATTGGGTCCTTCATGACAAACATGGGAGTACTGAAGCCCAGGAAGTCAAAATTGCCTTCCTGCGTGTAGAACTTCACGGCAAATCCCCTCGCCGCTCGGAACATATCTGAGCCGCCCCGTTCCACAACAGTTGGCGAGAATCTCACGGACACCGAGGTTTTCTTGCCGATGCCGTTGAGGAAATCTGCCTTTGTGAATTGTGTCATATTGTTTGTGACTTCTAGATACCCCGTTGCACCAGTGCCCTTGCCGTGTACGACACGTTCTTGGATTCTCTCCCGTGTTAAGCGAGTCAGGGAGTCCATGAAGAAACTGTTGTACATCAGGTTTTCGTTCAATGTGGATGTGTCACGGCTCTCAACGGGTGCGCCATTGCTTGTGGTTAAACGAGTGCATACGCCCTGTAAATATTAAAATTGTTTGTATAAAAGTTTATCAATTGATGCTAATAAGTTTGTAAGGGATAAAAAAAATCTGGAAAGGGAAAATATATCTACGCTTATTCGTTTTTTATAATGTTTCTCATTGCATATTATCCATCTTTTTTATTTAAAAGGAAATGTGTTTTGTAAGAACTGATAAAACACGTTTAAATTTAATGCATTTTGCTTAAAAAAGCTGGTAATTAAAATCTATTTGGCAAAATTCAAAGATACCAAAATAGTCGTCGTACTCCATGATGTGACTGTATTGCCATGACGCAACCTTGAAATTTCACTCTCAACCCGCCTAAAGAATTTTCGCTTCAAAAAATACTAATAAGTATTAAGTACTCACCTCAGTTCTCTTCTTGTATAATAAAATTTGATCTCGAACAGGGTCTAGTGTCTCATCGCATTGACATGACAGACTAATTAATAGCAGTATAATAAAAATTTGTATTTTTTTAATTTTTTTTAGAATTTTCACCAACATTGTGAACGGAATGAATAGAATTTGCTATCGCCTTTGTTATTTATATGTTTGAAAATTACTTATATACATACAGGTGTTCAAATATTTTATTTAGTTGTCAGGAAATTAGAACTAAAAATAGATATTTTTTAGTATTTTGGTGTTATTTCAGCAGTCAATAATCTTGATATTGATATTAAAATAATGAATAGGTATGTCAGAGAATATGAATCTTTTTTTCATGCCAAAAAACAATAGATTGCCTTAAGAGCGTTCATGCCCTAGAATCTGATTGCCGGAAATGCTGATTTCAGAACTACGAAAATAATATGACGTATTAAGTTTTTAGTAATTATATTTATATAATATTATTTGTAACTTCATAATTTGTTTCTTGGCTGAAAAAAAAATCTACATTTTGAGTATAGTTTGCCCATTACAAAGGTTTTTTCACAGGACATTTTTGGAATTCATGGTCGAAGCTTTACGCAGACGCTTTAAAAAAAAGACGTGTGGCACTTGGAGACTGCCGCGGTAAAGCTATTGCATAGCATCGCATATTTGTGCCGGTAGGAGTGGGGGGTGTTAGGTTTTTTTCGTTACAAAATTTTTACATTCGGTCGCCGCGCTCAGTCTGAGATAAAAGCTATGCATTATGCAATAACTTAAAAATCGTAGGTCAATTTTTATTTTTTATATCAATATCAATAAAGAACTCTTACTTGTTAAGAAACATATTATATTAAACGGTAAATAAGGTCTCAATAACAAAAAAAAAACGTTGAAAATCTGAGCATGTATTATATAAAAAGGTTGTTACTGGGTAGGTATTCCAAAACTTGAAAAAAAAATTAAAATAGAACACTCTATGTTTTCACTTTTTGATATTTATTATAATAATTATAGTTGAGCCAATTTAATAGGCAACATTTGACGTCTATCAATTTTATCTTCATAGGGTGGTAACCTGCTTAAAAACATCGATTAAAGCGAATTAATCGATACGGACTTGAAACAATTGTCAATCGAACTTGAAACACATGTCAATAATTTATGATGATTTTTATTCCCAAGTAACCAATGCATTCGATTCTAGATGTCAGATTTCGATTTTTAGAGTAACGTCTCTGGTATTTATAAAGAATAAAGGTTTATTGACACAAAATTGTAGCGATGTCAGTTCTTTAAATAAGAAAATGTTTATTATGTTTAGAATGGTTTATCAGTAAAATCAAATCTTAAAATTAGTTGCATCGGTCATTATTATTATAAATATGTAATCGTAATTGAAAAAAGTTAAGCAAATGTGCAGTTCTAACAAAACGAAATATCATGTTATTCTATGTCGTCGTTACTAGGTTACGTTGTTGAATTTTGTTGAACTGTCAAATGTTGCCTATTAAAATGGCTCTACTATAATAGTTATACGTATATGTATTCGTTTAGTGCTTCCGTTTATATTAAAATTGATAAAAACGTAATATAATATATGTTTCCACTGTTATCAACTCATCCGAGACAACTTTGTGGCGTTCGTTAGCACAGTTTCGTGTAGAAAAAAATGAAATTTAAAATTGTAATTTTCCATTAAGATGCCAGTAGTAGATATACATATATATACAAATATAGTATATAATCTCTTATTATTTATTATAGTTTATACGTTAAAACCAATCATAATTTCATACAATTTCTACCGTTTCGTAGAGGGCGTTTATTTTGATCTAAAAAGTTCCCATGATAAAATAATCAATCGCTGCAAATTGTAGAATTTTATTTAAACTTCTAAAAAAATCTTTGTTTTAATTATTAGGGATGTAACGATACCGATACCGATATATCGGTATCGCCGATTATAAAACAACCGATATCGAAATCAAATATTTTAAAAAGCGCGCCGAATGAATGAGGCGGTAGGCAGCCCGCGCGCGGACACTTTGTTTTCTGAATAAAAAAATGTTGTGTGTTTTTATGAAACCACGGTAAAAGTGAAACTTAGGCACAAAATTATCGTATTTGTACGATAATGACTCCGAACACTGCTTTATACCTACTCGGCAGCCGACCGTCACGCGACATGCGCTACACAGACCAAAAAGTTTGAGACGATGTAATAAAAGTTTCACTTTAAAAATCTACCAATAGTAAATTTTGATTTCTTATTGACTTTATGTAATACTTTAACTGACTTTGTAAATTAATGATATTACAAAATTAATGTTTTCTTTGTTCTTGGAGTTTGCATTTTTATTTAAAAAAAATACGATTTACAGTCGAGTTGTGTAGGAGTTGTCGAGTTGTCTGTGTTGGTGTAGGTAACTTTTATGCATAATAAGTGCATAATCTATAATTTATTTACCAAGCTATCGATATAAGTACCTATTGGTATCGGTATCGCCGATTATATACAGTAATATCGGTATCAGTATCGTATCGGCAAAATCATCTATCATTAAAACTAGTAATGTAACATCACTAGTTTTAATAATCGGAAGATAAAACAAACAAATATAAATATTTTTATCAGATACAGCGAGCGAGACATATACATATTTATTATTTAGATACTTATAACGTAAAAGCTATAATATGAATATAATCTATGTCTGATTGATATTTAGTTTAATAGCAAAATTTTCCCATTTGTATCTATGATAGCGCTTATTAATTCAACGATAAAATTATATTTTAAAAGTACCTTAATCAATTGGATTAAAGTATTAAAAATCATTTAATTATTATCAATTAATGATCAAAACAACACAAATAAGATAACTCGTGCGATCACTCCCACCACTCGAATAGTTGTTTTGATCGTCATTTAAATAACGGACGGCAGCAGTTGCGGGGCATTCTTGTCTTGATTTTGGTCGCGTAAAGATGTCTAAGAAATATTATTATTTATTGCTATTTTACTGGTTAGTTAAGTTAAATCATCATCATCATTTATGGGTCAAGGTATACGCTTTTACAACATAATTCCTGATAGTATTAAAGAGTAGTGCTAAATTTAAAACTTTTATAAAAAACTAGCTTCCGCCCGCGGCTTCGCCCGCGTGGTGTTTTGATATAAGGTAGCCTATGTTTTTTTCAGATCAGGTCTAAAGATTGTCGGTGCCTGATAATGAACATAGGCTACCTTTTATTGCGAAATATGTACCACGGGCGAAGCCGGGGCGGACCGCTAGTACATTATAATCTTGTACAGAAACATCCAACTCGCACTTGGCCGTATTTCCATCCAACGCTACTTACCTATCAGTTTTAATTATGTCAGCTAAGTTAAAGCAATTCAACTCGACTTTATCCAAGTTCTATCTATACATTGCTTTTTCAATGGGCAAAGTGCAATTCAGTGTACGTTGTAATTGAGCAATGTAATGCATGTATGTGTTTGTATCGTGTTATAAAGGTTGGGTTTTATTGATCGATAGGTGATGTTACGTTGAAGTATTTGCTTGTTGTATTGAGATGTGATATTATGTAGAAAGATTCGTTTTATATATGTCACGGCTAAAGGTAGGTGAGAACATAAACTTAAGATTAGCCGGCTAAACTTAGGTTTATTTTCGACGAGGTGTTAATGTTAGTTTGTTCTATCTTTAGCCGGCTAAACTTAAGTGTAACCGCAGGCCCGTGGCTAAAAATGTCGGGGTGGGTAGATTTGGTTAGCGCCGGGCCGGTGGAGGGCTTGAGGGGCCCGCACAGTGCCAGAAAACACTCGCCCTGTTCCTTACATGTATTATAGTAACCAAATCTACCCACCCCGACTCAGGGCAGAAAGCTGGTGGCTAGGTTAGGTTAGGTTAGAACTCTTAAGACCCGCACGAGCCGAGCGAGCGCAGCGAGCGTGCTGCGGCAGCAGCCGGCGAAGTGCCAGAAAACACTCGCCCTGTTCCTTACATGTATTATAGTAACCAAATCTACCCACCCCGACATTTTTAGCCACGGGCCTGCGGTTACACTTAAGTTTAGCCGGCTAAAGATAGAACAAACTAACATTAACACCTCGTCGAAAATAAACCTAAGTTTAGCCGGCTAATCTTAAGTTTATGTTCTCACCTACCTTTAGCCGTAACATATATACTAAATACGACAAAACCAGATTAAAGAGAACCCGCGCTTAATGTGAAACCCTGTCTAAAATTGTTTGTGGTAAGACCATATTATTCTAATTTGACGGGATCACAAGTGGCCGAGTGGTCAGCGCGTCGGTCGCCCCAGTGACAGAAGACGCGGGACGGGTGATCGAATTTTTTCCATTCTTTAAAAATTTATAGATAAAACATTTGAATGCTATAAAAATAAAAATATTGTTGTGTTGAACTTGACAAGTTGTATAACGTTATTTCGTTTTGTAATTGATCTTTGGTGTCTATGTAACTTTTTGGTTTTGGGACAAAAATTTAGTGTAACATTTTTGCGTTACGCCGTACGCGTGACATTTTTGCGTTACGCCATACTCGTGACATTTTTTAGGTCATAAAGAAGTTTCACTTCTTACGTGTGTACTCAAGTACACGCATACACTTTTATTTTTTAACTTTTCACTCAATTAATACAATTTTATTTAATTACTAGCTTTCCGCCCGCGGCTACTCCCGCTTTATTTAAAACCTAATAAAATATATACTTTAACCTTCCTCTTGAATCACTCTATCTATTAAAAAACCGCATCAAAATCCGTTGCGTAGTTGTAAAGATTTAAGCATACATAGGGACAGAGAAAGCGACTTTGTTTTTAATAATGTAATGACTAATACATATAAATTGTCCACAGTCTGTCTGTACATCTCCGTTCACATACAAACACAAGGACACACGAGTGTGACATCTGCCAAAGGAGGTTTTTAAGACAATCTACGATGAAAAATCATATGAAATTCGTGCATAGGAATGGTGATATATCGTGCGACAAATGTATGGAAAGGTATGTACTTTATTGAAGTGAAACTTCTTTATCGGGGTTGGAAAAAAATTTAGTGTTACTTACATTTTTTCGTTACGCGTGACATTTTTCCGTTACGCGCCATCTTTTTCGTATCCCTATTATTTTTTGAAAAATAAGGTCATTAAAGAAGTTTCACTTCTTACGTGTGTACAGTACGTACTAGTACACGCACACATTTTTTTAATTACTTTTTGTTCCAAAATAAGAGCATATAATAGATTTGGTAGGTATGTTTAAAATAATATACTCGCCGGCATTAAAATTTAATCACCAAGTACTATACCAACTTTACAAAGAAATGCCTATTAATAAAAAAAGAAACAAATATTATAATACATAGTATCGGTGGGTATTATTAAAAATATGTAATGAAGATTCGAAAGTTCTTCTAAAAGAAGTCTACTTAATTGAATAAATAAATGTTTGTGTTTGAGTTCGAGTTTGAGGAAAATAAAATGGAATCATAAAAAATATATATTACTAGCGGTCCGCCCCGGCTTCGCCCGTGGTACATATGAAAAATAGATGTTGGCCGATTCTCAGACTTACCCGATATGCACAGAAAATTTCATGAGAATCGGTCCACCCGTTTCGGAGGAGTATGCAGACTAACATTGTGACACGAGAATTTTATATATATAAGATTTTATACTGTCTAGTGACATACGCTGTATGTTTTTAAGATAGTAAATAAATAAAATTTGTTTTTTAACAGGTTCAAAACGAGGTCCGAATTCACGAGGCACAAATGTTGATATTTGAAATGTTCAAGTTAGAGGTAAGTGAAGTTATACAGGGTGTCCCACCGTCGGTATACTAAGCTCAAAGGAAATTATACCTTTGTATACGCTGAGTAACTACGTAAAAATACTTTTAAAATTCCAAATGCATTTTTTTTTCAAATAGATGAATTAATTCTTATAACTCTGAACACCCCTAATAAGCAACCCGCCCAACTTTGCCACATTAAAAAAAAATAATTATTCTAATTACATTCATCTTTATTTACCAAAATATAGAATGTAACCTTTTTATTTATAACTAGCGGTCCGCCCCGGCTTCGCCCGTGGTACATGTTTACGTTTTCTCTACATAAGAACCATCCTCGTACTTCAAGGAATATAATAAAAAAAGAATTGTCGAAATCGGTTCAGCCGTTCTCGAGTTATGCGCTTACCAACACATTTTGCGATTCATTTTTATATATAAGAAAGACAAGTTATTATTTGAGGTGAAAAATATACAATAACATACTTAGTCCATAAATTATGACATTTTGGGGATTTTTTACAGCAAATATTTTATTAATTTTCACGCATGTTTAATTATATTAATGTTATTCTTCTAATATATAAAATTCTCGTGTCGCGGTGTTTGTACTTCAATTCCTGTGAAATGGCTTGACAAATTCTGAGAATCTGACATCTATTTTTCATACCCCTAAAATATAAGGTTACATCATCAGCCCATATACGTTCTCACTGCGTATCACACGGGATCCATGGGAACGCGAACTATGCGGGTTTTGAGTAGATTTTAAGAATGAATTAATAACATTTTTTTTTTATTTTTAGTTCGATTTCTGGTCGAAGCAAGTGAATTTTCGAATATCTTTGCAGTTCGCTTTCTTTTTAAAAATAAAAAATGCTTCCTTTCAGCAAAATTTGCTATCTTCAGTATATGAAGTACCTACTTTCCCTCCAGGGCCCATCGAAAATTTCCTCATTGTTTTATAGCCCATCTATAGCTTAGATTCCTTGATAAATTGACTAATTATTGTGAAATTATTTCTCAAATCGGACCAGTGGTTCCTGGTGACAGTGGATTAGCGCGTTCAAACTAACAAAAGTGTTTAGAGTTCAGGCTAATAGCACAGACTAATAACTAATAGTAATAATATTAGTATAACAAGGTTGTACATATTTAGATCTTAAAACTATACTGTAGATCAATATTTTAAAGTTCTAATCAGATAACGAATGATGTAAATAAGTAAGTAGCATTTCGCCCACGGCCTCGCCCGCGTAGTTTAAACCTTAACAAATTACTATTGGTGAAATAATAATTAATATAGTTAAAAAAAGACGGGTTGCACTCCGGGGGTGCCGGCAGAATTGAAAACTTGATTAATAACGTTGAGCATGTTTGA
>CAJQZN010041062.1:506-20842 GCA_907164685.1 Colias eurytheme | reverse complement strand
CAAAATACCGAGATATAAAGTAGTATATAATCCAGACTAAAATCTATCTCAGTACCAAATTATACATATACTAGCGGTCCGCCCCGGCTTCGCCCGTGGTACATATTTCGCAATTAAAGGTAGCCTATGTTCTTTCTCAGGGTCTAAAGATTATCTGTACCAAATTTCATCAAAATCGATCCAGTAGTTTATGCGTGAAAACCATACATACATACATACATACAAACCTTTCCTCTTTATAATATTAGTATAGAAGTGTAGATGTATAGATTTGCTGTTTTGCGTGATAGAGTTACAAACGGAGTCACGTTTATAATATTAGTAAGATTATTGCAAATACAATAATCATAGAGAAATTCAATCACTAAATAGTATAAAACAAAGTCGCTTTCTCCATCCCTGTATGCCTAAATCTTTAAAACTACGAAACAGATTTTGATGCGGTTTTTTTAATACATAGAATTAAAGACGAGGTCTTAGTATATAACTTACTAGATTTCCGCCCGCCGCTTCGCCCGCGTTTTCAAAGGATAACCCGCATAGTTCCCGTTCCCGTGGGATTTCCAGGATAAAACCTATCCTATGTGTTAATCCAAGTTACCCTCTATATGTGTGCTAAATTTCATTGTAATCGGTTCAGTACTTTTTACGTGAAAGAGTAACAAACATCCATACATCCATAAATCCATACAAACTTTCAAATTTATAATATTAATTAAGATTAGCTTTTATAAATAGCGGGCGAAGCCGCGGGCGGAAAGCTAGTATTATACAACACCAACACCACATATTGCACTTGTCATCATGGGCGTTGCAGTTGCAGAAATCAAGTGACATATGTACCGATTAGTAAGTCCCGCGAAAGTCAGCAAATAAATTTTCAGTCTCCTACAGAGATCACGAGATCAACTCATGCCTGCAGTTCCAAAGTTATTTTTGCATCTTTGTTTATAATTTATGTTGAAGTATAATTTCTTAATAACACCGTTTGAACATTTGTTTTCCCACGTGTAGAATGCAATGAATTTAATCATATTTTAAATTGTTTTATTTAAATATGCTTAATAAAATTAAAATGTGTGTGCCTGAGCAACATAATCTTTTTGTGATTAAGCTCTTTAAATAAAGATAAAAAGTTATTTTCAAGTAAAACATTAAAAACAGGCTTTTGCAGCTGATAAGCAGTGGTTTTTGGATTTTTCTACGAACGAAGCTAAAATAAATTATCAGCACTGTACATTTTTAAGTGAAAGTGGAATGCAGAAACTGAACGCTCGCCTTTGTCTAATCGAAGCGAAGCCATTCAATACACAAAAATATCAAATTCCGTCTCAAACATTTATTTAATCAAGTTTAGCACTATTTAGTATTTAATATTATAAGGAATTCTATTGTTAAAGCGTTTACCCTGCTTGTTATTTTTCTTACAGTGGTCATAAAAATATGTATCACCTATTTTGTGTGTACATCGGTTTAAATGTGTACATATAAAATGTTATTAAATATGTACTGTGTACAGAAACTAGAAAGTATATCAGTCTTCCTAAAGTGATGTCTCAGTGAGTTTCTAGAATTTAAATTTATGAGTACGGTAATTCGTCAGTCCCCTGTCTATCAGTCAAAGTGTCGAATGCAATATACTGGTGTGCTATTCCTCAACGATCTTATTACTGAGATACCATATACTGATGTATTTATTTTATACTAAGGGCCGATTTTTCAATGCTTGGATAAAATTTATCCGTCCAATAAAGTATTACACGATAATATTAAAATGTCACGTAAACTGTCAAATACGGGCAATTAGAATACTTTTTGAAAATGGTAGTTTTATACATTATTCGACGAATAAGTTTTATCCAAGCATTGAAAAATCGGCCCTTAGGAATATAATATATTCAAAAGATACGTATCAAAATGTGAAAATTTCAACACTATTTATTCGATGAAATAACATTGGCGAATACAATGTTACTTATCAGAAAATTTTAAATTTCTCATCAGCGCAAAGGAAAACTATATGAACTTTTCCTGTGTCAAAGACACGGAAAGAGAGAGGCTTTCGCTCGATTAAGGATTGAAACTTTTTAAACACATAGTATAAATTTGTACTACACAATACACATGCATTTAAAAACGGAATAATGTACGCCAGAGTATTGACCTCAGTACCCTGGTGTCAAGGTTGTCGTGTATATCTGGATGTATTGAACCAATTTTGAGCTTGTTCAAATTCAGAAATCTACGTCTTTACTAATTTATTTAGGCACTTTTTATCAACCTATGCGAAGGAATAAATGGCTGTATTTAATACTAATATTTAACCATTATTTTTTTAATTACTAAATCCAAATTCAAATTCCAACTGTTAAATTCTAACATATTATGTACTTAGACAGCATTTTCATTATAGAAGAAATATCAAGGTAACTATTAAATTCATCAGACTTTCACATTTATATTAGTATCTATGTATGTATCACTTATATTGATCGATCGTATTAATAACCACTATTTATTTTTTTAAATGTCTTCACTCTTCACTGATTTGGCTCTATTTAATCTTTTCTAACATAACGAAAAAGGTTTTGAGGGGAAATTATTGAAAACTTGCCAAGCAAAGTAGTTAGTTCTTTCTAAATTTGATTAGAATTTAGTCATAGTAACATCTGCATGCTCCATAAATTGTACTTTTACTTCATAATTATTCATATTTTATTGAAGAAATAACAACAAAATATTGTCCATAAAAATCTCATCTCTTCCGAAACGGCTTGACCCATTTTCATGTATTTTTTTTGGAATTATAAATTAATTAAGTATAATATATTAATTAATATATTCAATAGGCCGCGCTTTTGTCAGCCGAGGCACGTCCAAGCAGATCGCTGAGCGAACAGCCTCGCGCGGAAAATGCTTCGCGAGGCTGCTTGCTCTATATGTATACTAGCGACCCGCCCCGGCTTCGCACGGGTGCAATGCTGATACTAAATACACTACAGAAAAACTGTGAACGTTGTATATAAAAACATAGCGGCCCGCTCCGGCTTCGCACGGGTATAAAATAGATAGCCGGGCGGCCGGCCGGTACCACCGCAAACGCTACGTCCCGCAATTTTTAAATCTGTAATATCTTCGAAAATATTCACTTAAATCATACGGTGTAAAGGGCCATATAGATCTATATTAAATGAATAATGTAGTCAAGGTATTTAATTGGTTAAGGATTAATGCTGTATTGGTTAAAATCGCATTGAAAATTAGCCATTATTTGTCGTAAAAAGTAAATGACAAAAAAAAGTTATTGTGGGTTATCCATAAGAGATAGACATATACCATCGCGGACTTTTCTGTAGACCTTTTCAATGTGTATAATACTTAGTACATTATTTTGATAAAACTCGTAGGGTTCAGCCTGCGTTTGCAATGTAAGCGGAAAAAATGTAATTTTTTACGACATCACATTAGAAACCTCAAAAATAACAATACTTCTTCACTATTTAATGGATGTTATTATACATATAAACCTTCCTCTTGAATCACTCTATCTATTAAAAAAAACCGCATCAAAATCCGTTGCGTAGTTTCAAAGATTTAAGCGTACAAAGGGACATAGGGACATAGGGACAGGGAAAGCGACTTTGTTTTATACTATGTAGTGATTGTGTGTATGTGAAGTCCCATGTCCCGTGCTGTATGTTTTTATGTAACCTAGGTACTTCTTTAGACTCGATTTTGACCCACTTTAAACGGATAGATTTAATTCAAACTTTGTTACACACTTTCAAGGTACGGTCTATTGGTTATTAAATCATGTTTTTTTAAATTATTTTTTTCTACTCTACATACCTATATTGTATTTATTATTTTCCAGAACCTTGTCTTCAATTTTGTATAGGTATACCGTGTACGTGTATATAATATCGGGATTTCCATGTAAATATGTTTCTAAAATAAATTAAAAAACACATGACGTAGCAATAAAATTAATTTTCCTGTTCTTTCGATGCGTTAGATAATTAAATTCTATATAATTTTCATAGAGCTGTAGTTACTTTTGATTATTATCATAAACCAGAAATGTGCCGCACCATTGCGATTTGCGTCGTGAATCGTGATAGATGGCCAAACTAACAAAGAAATTTCCTAGTATTTATGATTTTTTAATAGCTACGGAGGCCATAATTAATTTATTAATAATTATTAAGAATATATAAAATTATATTTTTATTTGCATTCTTTACGAAATTAAGCCACAATTAAGCGTTATTGACTATTGTACGAATTATTATAAAATTTTACTGTTACGGAAAAATGATGTAAGGTGCATTTTTTATTCTTGTTAGAATATAACCATATAATTTATTTATCTACTAATAACTAATAAGTAGTAGGTTAATAATTAAATTTGCAGGATATCAAATAATTATTCATTTAAATTTTAAAATTATTATGAATAATTAATTTATCCATTTAATCTTTAAAAATAAATATACTATCATAATTATTATGTAACCATTCCATAAACAACAAGAATAAATGAAAAAATATAAAAAATATTTTTTTTTATTATACAGTATAAAAATATGTACGTGACAAAAGACCACGTACCTACACACTAAGACACAAATTAATACCTACATAACGGGTATTTCCTCAGCCCGCGTGTAAATCTATTATCATTATTTTACTTCCTTTCACTTCAAATTACTAAGCGGATTTCAGAACGTTTACATCACTATAATATTTTTTTTATTTGTAAAAAAATTGTAGCTCTCGAATTGTCTATGATATTCGAATTTCAAAATATTCGCTCTATGTTTAAAATTTAAATAATATTCGAATTTCAAAATATTTGCTTTATGGATTTTATAATTGTACTGCAAGATGACGCTACATTACACCGCAAAGATAACTAGGCACCATATTGTTATGTATACCTACTTGTTATCGGCCGATAAATTATATTTGTAGCGCGTACGAATCATGCCGCATAACTCCAAAACGGAAAAACAATCGATTATATTTTCTCACAACAACCTTACATTATTGACCTGTACAATTATTATAGATATGAATTTCAAATTTAGATAACAAAATGGCCGCTATAAAAATTTCATATAGTGCAAACAGCACGTGTTTTTACTTAGCGCAAACGTTAATTCGAACTAGGTACGTTTCGAAAGCATCCTGACCGAACAAAGAGCACGCAAGTCGAACGCGCCGTGCAACCCGACCGGTTGCGCGTGTCGCCGGCACCGCACGCGCTGCCCGCGCCAACATACATCCGCAAATGGGCAAGGTAGCATAACATACCCGCCGCCAGCTTCTCAGTCTCCGGCAGCGTGAACCAGCCAGGCACTACGCTCTCGCAAACTTCCTCCCAGCACCGCAATTTTTCAGCTCTATCTCCATAGTTCGTGTGGTTGGTATCGAATAGACACGGCCTCTTTTGCACTTCGGACACTATGGAGCAACTTTTTATGCCGCCGTCGCCGTCCTTGGTCCGGACCATGGTGGAAAAAAAATATAAATTCGAATTTTCGAATTTCGAACGCGGCTGGTTCAGTTGCGTCAGTCGCGACGCGAACGCGGAACGCGATACGTGCGTCCGAATGCCCGCGTGAAACTGGCGGGTTAGGAAGGCGCAGCGGGCAACATGGCCGCCTCGCCGTATAGTATAGGTGTTAGCTTGTTGAGATATCTTCCTCGTACTAATAAATAAATAAGCGGCTAATAAATCTTTATTCAACAAATGAACGCATAAAACGCACATACAATGTTGAAATTGTTAAATATGCGAAAAAGGTATTGAAAAGTTAAATCAAATTAGTTATAGTTATGTAAAAACGTCTGCATAGAATGTAATGACTAATGACAGATTTAATATAAAATTATATAGAACAAGTTGAGTCATACGATCGCTACCAAGAGGAAAGGAGTTACCTAATATCGTATATATTATTATGTACTTTAAAATGTAATTTTTATAATAGTTATGTAATTTATTTATGCATTATGGTGAAATATTGACCTTAGAAAAACTATAATTTGCTTTATCTAAAGACGAAGCTTATAATTATTAAAAATAAACTTTTTTGTTTACCTAGGTATAGGTATGTTTATGTTAATAATCTATCTTGATTTATATTTACATAACATGACGATATTATATACACCTACAGGCTACAGCATATTGCTTACGACATAAGCAGGTAATGGAGGCGTCAGAACTAATAATTAGTACCTATGTAGGTATATAGTTAAGAAACAAATGATCACAATTTCATAAGATAAAACCAATAGTCGCAATATACGCGACCAAGTCTTTAAAGTCGCCGAGAATCGAACCTAGAACCCGTCGGCTCTACGCTCACGCGTTAACCACTGCACCAAGAGTCCAAGACACTTGTCAAGCTAAAATAGTTCCTATATCAATAGATATAAAATTCTAAAAATTACACACTTATATTACATGCTTATTGCAATTCTATGAATGTCATTATCATCAACGATATAGTTTCATTATATTCAAGCTTCTTTGAATTAAATTATTGCTTGTAAGGAGAAATCATAATTTTCTAAATTGCTCCTTTTAGTCGACTTTAAAAAGGAAAATTGTTATAGGAATACTGTATTTATACTTCTTCTTCGTCTTCTTCTTCTTCTTATATATAAAAATGAATCGCAAAATGTGTTGGTAAGCGCATAACTCGAGAACGGCTGAACCGATTTCGATGATTCTTTTTTTATTATATTCCTTGAAGTACGAGGATGGTTTTTATGTAGAGAAAACGTAAATATGTACCACGGGCGAAGCCGGGGCGGACCGCTAGTTGATTAATAAATTCAACACGCATATAATGATATATCACTAGTCACTACATATTATTATGAAACAAAGGTTTCCGTCCTGTCTGTATGTCTGTTCGCGATAAACTCAAAAATGAATGCAACAATTTTCATTTTTAACACGCTTTTATTAGCTTCACATATATTATGTATCGACTTGATTTTGACCCTATTTAAATGGGCAGATTTAATTCAAACTATGTACACTCATCAAGTACGGTGACAATGCAATAATTTCATGAGTTTAAGCGTGTTTTTTTGTTAATCCAAGTTACCCTCTATATGTGTGCAAAATTTCATTGTAATCGGTTCAGTAGTAAGGTTTAAACTTTAAAGTTTAAACTATGCGAGGCCGTGGACGAAATGCTACTTACTTATTTACATCATTCGTTATCTGATTAGAACTTTAAAATATTGCTCTACAGTATAGTTTTAAGACATCTAAATATATGTACAACCTTGGTATACCTACTAATAGTAATATTATTACTATTAACCTGAAATCTGAAGACTTTTGTTAGTTTGAACGCGCTAATCCACTGTCACCAGGAACCACGGGTCCGATTTGAGAAATAATTTCACAGTTAGTCAATTTATCAAGGAAGGCTAAGCTATAGATGGGCTATAAAACAGTGCGGAAATTTTCGATGGGCCCTGGAGCGAAAGTAGGTTCTTCATATCCTGAAGATAGCAAATTTTGCTGAAAGGAAGCATTTTTTTATTTTTAAAAAGAAAGCGAACTGCATATATTTTCGAAAATTCACTTGCTTCGACCAGATTCCAACTAAAAATAAAAATAAAATTTGTTATTTCATTCTTCAAATCGACTCAAAAGTCAAAACCCGCGTAGTTCCCGTTCCCTTGGGATTTCCGGGATAAAACCTACCCTATGTCCTTCTATCCCTGTCTCTAGCTATCGCGTGTCCCAGCAGTGAGAACGTATTTGGGCTGATGATGATGATGACTGTTGATTTAACCTTATATTTGAGGGGTATAAAAATAGATGTCCGATTCTCAGAAACGGTCAAGCCATTTCGCAGCAGCTGAAATTCAAACACCGCGACACGAGAATTTTATATTATACTAGTGGTCCGCCCCGGCTTCGCCCGTGGTACATATTTCGCAATAAAAGGTAGCCTATGTCCTTCTCGGGTATCAAAATATCTCCATACCAAATTTCATGCAAATTGGTTCAGTAGTTTAGGCGTGATTGAGTTACAGACAGACAGACAGAGTTACTTTCGCATTTATAATATTAGTATGGATTAGAAGAATAACATTAATATAATTAAACATGCGTGAAAATAAATAAAATATTTGCTGTAAAAAATCCCCAAAATGTCATAATTTATGGACTAATTAGTCTATGTTATTGTATATTTTTCACCTCAAATAATAACTTGTTATAAATAAAAAGGTTACATTCTATATTTTGGTAAATAAAGATGATTGTAATTAGAATATTTTTTTTTTATTTTTTTATTATACAGGGTGTCCCACTATTAGTATACTAAGCGCGAATGTACTTGTAGTTTTGCATACACTGATCACGTAAAAAATACTAAAACAATAAAAAATTTTTTGCTAAATAATTCCTTAATATCCATGTTTTCTTCTCTAGCTTCGCGCAGCCGGCATATACCGCTTCGCTTATGTGTCTGTTTTGTCTATGAAAACATAATCTTAAACGATAGCTCACGTGCGGGTGGCAAAGTTGGGCGGGTTGCTTATTAGGGGTGTTCAGATAGAGTTATAAGAATTCATCTATTTGAAAAAAAAAATGCATCTGGAATTTTAAAACTATTTTTTACGTACTCAGCGTATGCAAAAGTATAATTTCGTTTGAGCTTAGTATACCGACCGACGCGACGGTGGGACACCCTGTATAACTTCACTTACCTCTAACTTGAACATTTCAAATATCAACATTTGTGCCTCGTGAATTCGGACCTCGTTTTGAACCTGTTAAAAAACAAATTTTATTTATTTACTATCTTAAAAACATACAGCGTATGTCACTAAGTAGTATAAAATAATATATTTTTTATGATTCCATTTTATTTTCCTCAAACTCGAACTCAAACACAAACATTTATTTATTCAATTAGACTTCTTTTAGAAGAACTTTCGAATCTTCATTACATATTTTTAATAATTACCACCGATTCTATGTTGGTATATAATTAATAATTATTAAATACATACCAACTATTATTTTAATAGTAGGAATATTTGTTTGTCAAAAAAATTAATAGGCATTTCTTCGTAGAGTTGGTACTTGGTGAATAAATTTTAATACCGGCGAGTATATTATTTTAAACATACCTACCAAATCTATTATATGCTCTTATTTTGGAACAAAAAGTAATTAAAAAAATGTGTGCGTGTACTAGTACGTACTGTACACACGTAAGAAGTGAAACTTCTTTAATGACCTTATTTTTCAAAAAATAATTTACTATAATATGCAATTTTACAGAAATACGTCGAATCTCGCGTGGTAGGGATACGAAAAAGATGGCGCGTAACGGAAAAATGTCACGCGTAACGAAAAAATGTAAGTAACACTAAATTTTTTTCCAACCCCGATAAAGAAGTTTCACTTCAATAAAGTACATACCTTTCCATACATTTGTCGCACGGTATATCACCATTCCTATGCACGAATTTCATATGATTTTTCATCGTAGATTGTCTTAAAAACCTCCTTTGGCAGATGTCACACTCGTGTGTCCTTGTGTTTGTATGTGAACGGAGATGTACAGATAGACTGTGGACAATTTATATGTATTAATCACTACATTGTAAAAAACAAAGTCGCTTTCTCTGTCCCTATGTATGCTTAAATCTTTAAAACTACGCAACGGATTTTGATGCAATTTTTGAAGTGAAAACTTCTTTAGCGGCGTTGGGTATAAAATCTTAAACTCGCGCCAGGACACGTGGCCTGATCGAAAAAGCGTAAGACGGACTTTTTTTTTTAGCTTTTATATTCCATGCATAAGACGGATACCATTCCAAAATATCAAACATGCTGAACGTTAATAATCAAGTTTTCACTTCTGCCGGCACTCCCGGAGTACAACCTGTCTTTTTTTTTAATAGATAGAACGATTCATAAGTAAGTATATAATTGATTAGGTTTTAAATAAAGCGGGCGTAGCCGCGGGCGGAAAGCTAGTAATTAAATAAAATTGTATTAATTAAGTGAAAAGTTCTCATTACATGGACACCAAAGATCAGTTACAAAACGGTTGTCAAGTTCAACACAACAATATTTTTATTTTTATAGCATTCAAATGTTTTATCTATAAATTTTTAAAGAATAAAAAATTCGATCACCCGTCCCGCGTCTTCTGTCACTGGGGCAACCGACGCGCTGACCACTCGGCCACTTGTGATCCCGTCAAATTAGAATAATATTATGGTTTTACCACAAAAAATTTTAGACAGGGTGTAACATTAAGCGCGGGTTCTCTTTAATCTGGTTTTGTCGTATTTAGTATATATAAAACGAATCTTTCTACATATCACATCTCAAAACTACAAGCAAATACTTCAACGTAACATCACCTATCGATCAATAAAACCCAACCTTTATAACACGATACAAACACATACATGCATTACATTGCTCAATTACAACGTACACAGAATTGCACTTTGCCCATTGAAAAAGCAATGTATAGATAGAACTAGAATAAAGTCGAGTTGAATTGCTTTAACTTAGCTGACATAATTAAAACTGATAGGTAAGTAGCGTTGGATGGAAATACGGCCAAGTGCGAGTTGGATGTTTCTGTACAAGATTGTCTGTATGTATGTTTGGATGGATCGTTGGATGGATGGTTATTAGTTGTTGCTCCTCTAGAAAAACGGCTAATCAGATGGTAATAAAATTTACCATACATGTTAGAGCGTATTGATATTCCGTGATAAAATACTGATATAATTCAAACTCAAACATTTATTTATTCAATTAGACTTCTTCTAGAAGAACTTTGGAATCGTCATAACATATTGTAACATTTACCACCGATTCGGAAAGCAGTATCTATGGAGATTGGAGAAGAACTGACAAGAAACTCCATACTTAGTTGTTCTTTTAAAATCATGTCAATATTAAAATTTATTTACTTATTATATCATAATATGCCAAAGAACTGCCCTGTGGTTCTAACGCGACAACCCACCATGGATTTTCATCTTCCATATATTCCTTAATGCTATAACAGGCTCTCCGATCTAATACATCCCTACTAATATTATAAATGCGAAAGTAACTCTGTCTGTCTGTCTGTTACGCTTTCCCGCTTAAACCTCTCAACCGATTTTGATGAAATTTGGCACAGACAATCTTTAGACCCTGAAAAAAACATAGGCTACCTTTATCAAAACACCACGCGGGCGAAGCCGCGGGCGGAAGCTAGTTTTTTATAAAAATTTTAAATTTAGCACTACTCTTTAATACTATCAGGAATTATGTTGTAAAAGCGTATACCTTGACCCATAAATGCATTTTTAACTTTAAATAATTGGTACAATCGCAATAATATTTCTAAAACATCTTTACTCGACCAAAGTCAAGACAAGAATGCCCCGCAAATGCAGACGTCCGTTATTTAAATGACGATCAAAACAACTATTCGAGTGGTGGGAGTGAGCGCAGGTGTTATCTTTTTTGTGTTGTTTTGATCGTTATTTGATAATTAAATGATTTTTAATACTTTAATCCAATTGATTTAGGTACTTTTAAAATATAATCGCTATCATAGATATAAATGGGAAAATTTTGCTATAAAACTAAATATTAATCAGAGAAAGATTATATTCATATAATAGCTTAAGTTATATCTAAATATATATCTCGCTGGCTGAATCTGATAAAAATATTTATATTTGTTTGTTTTATCTTCCGATTATTAAAACTAGTGATGTTACATTACTAGTTTTAATGATAGATGATTTTGCCGATACGATACTGATACCGATATTACTGTATATAATCGGCGATACCGATACCAATACTTATATCGATAGCTTGGTAAATAAATTATAGATTATGCACTTATTATGCATAAAAGTTACCTACACCAACAGAGACAACTCGACAACTCCTACACAACTCGACTGTAAATCGTATTTTTTTAAATAAAAATGCAAACTCAAAGAACAAAGAAAACATTAATTTAGTAATATCATTTTACAAAGTCAGTTAAAGTATTACATAAAGTCAGTAAGAAATCAAAGTTTACTATTGGTAGATTTTTATTCAGAAAACAAAGTGTCCGCGCGCGGGCTGCCTACCGCCTCATTCATTCGGCGCGCTTTTTAAAATATTTGATTTCGATATCGGTTGTTTTATAATCGGCGATACCGATATATCGGTATCGGTATCGTTACATCCCTAATAATTAAAACAAAGATTTTTTTAGAAGTTTAAATAAAATTCTACAATTTGCAGCGATTGATTATTTTATCATGGGAACTTTTTAGATCAAAATAAACGCCCTCTACGAATCGGTAGAAATTGTATGAAATTATGATTGGTTTTAACGTATAAACTATAATAAATAATAAGAGTTTATATACTATACTAGCGGCCCGCCCCGGCTTCGCCCGTGGTACATATGAAAAATAGATGTTGGCCGATTCTCAGACTTACCCGATATGCACAGAAAATTTCATGAGAATCGGTCCACCCGTTTCGGAGGAGTATGCAGACTTAACATTGTGACACGAGAATTTTATATATAAGATTTGTATATATATATACTACTGGCATCTTACTGGAAAATTACAATTTTAAATTTCATTTTTTTCTACACGAAACTGTGCTAACGAACGCCACAAAGTTGTCTCGGATGAGTTGATAACAGTGGAAACATATATTATATTACGTTTTTATCAATTTTAATATAAACGGAAGCACTAAAAGAATACATTATATACGTATATTAATTATTATAATAAATATCAAAAAGTGAAAACATAGAGTGTTCTATTTTAATTTTTTTTTTCATGTTTTGGAATACCCAGTAACAACCTTTTTATGTAATACATGCTCAGATTTTCAACGTTTTTTTTTGTTATTGAGACATTATTTACCGTTTAATATAATATGTTTCTTAACAAGAGTTCTTTATTGATATTGATATAAAAAATAAAAATTGACCTACGATTTTTAAGTTATTGCATAGCTTTTATCTCAGACTGAGCGCGGCAGCCGAATGTAAAAATTTCGTAACGAAAAAAACCTAACACCGCCCACTCCTACGGCACAAATATGCGATTCTATGCAATAGCTTTAGCTCCGAGTGCCACACGTCTTTTTTTTTAAAGCGTCTGCGTAAAGCTTCGACCATGAATTCCAAAAACGTCCTGTGAAAAAAAAACCTTTGTAATGGGCAAACTATACTCAAAATGTAGATTTTTTTAAGCCAAGAAACAAATTATGAAGTTACAAATAATATTATAAAATATAATATTAAATATAATTACTAAAAACTTAATAAGTCATATTATTTTCGTACTTCTGAAATCAGCATTTCCGGCAATCAGATTCTAGGGCATGAACGCTCGTAAGGCAATCTATTGTTTTTTGGCAAGAAAAAAAGATTCATATTCTCTGACAAACCTATTCATTATTTTAATATCAATATCAAGATTATTGACTGCTGAAATAACAGCAAAATACTAAAAAATATCTATTTTTAGTTCTAATTTCCTGACAACTAAATAAAATATTTGAACACCTGTATGTATATAAGTAATTTTCAAACATATAAATAACAAAGGCGATAGCAAATTCTATTCATTCCGTTCACAATGTTGGTGAAAATTCTAAAAAAAATTAAAAAAATACAAATTTTTATTATACTGCTATTAATTAGTCTGTCATGGCAATGCGATGAGACACTAGACCCTGTTCGAGATCAAATTTTATTATACAAGAAGAGAACTGAGGTAAGTACTTAAAATACTTATTAGTAATTTTTTGAAGTGAAACTTCTTTAGGCGGGTTGAGAGTGAAATTTCAAGGTTGCGTCATGGCAATACAGTCACATCATGGAGTACGACGACTATTTTGGTATCTTTGAATTTTGCCAAATAGGTTTTAATTACCAGCTTTTTTAAGCAAAATGCAATAAATTTAAACGTGTTTTATCATTTCTTACAAAACAAATTTGCTTTTAAATAAAAAAAGATGCAATTAGAAATATTACCTATTAAAACATTACCATTATTTATTATAATGAACAAACGTAGTCATTTTTTCCCTTTCCAGTTTTCTCTTAACCCTTCTAACTACTTGGCATCCATTGATAAACTTATATACTAACACTTAATATTTACAGGGCGTATGCACTCGTTTAACCACAAGCAATGGCGCACCCGTTGAGAGCCGTGACACATCCACATTGAACGAAAACCTGATGTACAACAGTTTCTTCATGGACTCCCTGACTCGCTTAACACGGGAGAGAATCCAAGAACGTGTCGTTCACGGCAAGGGCACTGGTGCAACGGGGTATCTAGAAGTCACAAACAATATGACACAATTCACAAAGGCAGATTTCCTCGGCATCGGCAAGAAAACCCCGGTGTCCGTGAGATTCTCGCCAACTGTTGTGGAACGGGGCGGCTCAGATATGTTCCGAGCGGCGAGGGGATTTGCCGTGAAGTTCTACACGCAGGAAGGCAATTTCGACTTCCTGGGCTTCAGTACTCCCATGTTTGTCATGAAGGACCCAATTCTGTTCCCTGCTTTTATCCACAGTCAACGGAGAAACCCCTCAACCGGTATACGCGACAACAATATGCTTTGGGACTTCTTAACGCTCAATCCTGAGGCGTTAAACATGTTCATTACTGTGTTCGGTGATGATGGTATACCGAGGGGCTATCGTCATATGGCTGGATTCAGCATACACACATACCAGATGCAGAACAAAGAAGGTGATATATACTTCGCTAGATTACATTTCCATCCCGATACAGGTAGAGCCAGTATAACAACAGAAGAGGCTAGATATCTGGATGCAACCGATCCCGACTATTTCAGTAGAGATTTGTACGAAGCGATTGCGTGTGGAAAGCAGGTGAGCTGGACATTTTACCTACAGATACTGACTTTAGAACAAGCATTGAACAGTGACATCGATGTGTTTGATGTGACAATAGAACTGCCTACAGACGAATATCCTCTCACAGAAGTCGGCAAATTGGTTCTAAATAAAAACCCAGTCAACCAGTTCGCAGAAGTAGAACAACTGGCGTTCTGCCCGTGCAATTTGGTACCCGGTATAGACGGTGCTCCAGACAAACTTTTCCAAGCACGAACCTTCGTCTATCGAGACACTCATATGTACCGTTTAGATGTTAACGTCAATAAAATCAAAGTTAATCGTCCGATCGAAGCCAACACTTATATTAGAGACGGAAAACGACCTGTAGGTGATAACGGGGAAGACACTCCAAATTATTATCCAAACTCTTTCAATGGACCGAAAGCATATACGGATATGAATAGATTGAAATTGATAGAGATTGTCCAGAAGGAACCAAATAATACAGCACAAGCCGGTCAGCAGTATCGAAAAATGTCTGACGGAGAGAAGGAACGCTTTATGAGTAATCTTATAGATAGCCTGGGTCCAACTATACCATTGCTGCGTGAGAGAGCTGTTAAAATATTCACACAAATTGACCGGGATCTTGGGAGTCGGGTGTATCAAGCGTTAAAAGAATATCAGAAGGAACCAGCTTGTAATATAAACTTTTAATAAACAGTGTTAATGGCTTCAATCATATGTTACAACTATTCAAATTTGTTCTTCTTAATGCATTTTACAAGATTTTTTCTGTTGTATCATTAATTACTTCAGTCATTAAAATATATATGAAATTTTTACGACAAAAAAGGAGGAATTCATTCAGGCAGAGAAGAACACAAAGTTTAATTATTTAGTAATTTTGTTTTAATTTCCATTTATAGTTTTTCATCTAGTTTAACAACAAGTTTAACAAACAGACATATTTATATATTTAAGTATCTGTTCTTGCTCTAGTTACAGTTGTTACACGTGTAACATTTTCATCAGACGGTACCTATAATATTCAAAATTGGTCTGATAACATTTATAATATTATAATGCCAATTTATTTATAAAGTACCATGATAGGATGTTATTTATTACTATTACCAATATTATAAAGCTGAAGACTTTGTTATTTTGTTTGTTCGAACGCTTATCTCAGGAACTAATGGTCCGATTTGAAAAGTTGTTTCGGTACGTATATATATTATATCATCACGCTAAGACCAACAGAAGCGGAGCCATGCGGGTGAAACCACGAAGCGCAGCTAGTCTTAGATAACAGTGAAAATTAATTAAAATCTAACCAATTAAATAAAATTTAAATACTTTAAATTAAAATACTTTAAAATTTACTACTTACTAACTCAAAGACATTTTTTAGAGTAGAGTATTATATTATCTATGATTTTTAGTGTAATCCGTTTTTAATATTGATTATAATTAATCCATACTAATATTATAAATGCGAAAGTAACTCTGTCTGTCTGTCTGTTACTCAATCACGCCTTAACTACTGAACCAATTTGCATGAAATTTGGTATAGAGATATTTTGATACCCGAGAAAGGACATAGGATAGGTTTTATCCCGGAAATCCTACGGGAACGGGTTTTTCTTTGAAAACGCGGGCGAAGCCGCGGGCGGAAAGCTAGTTAATTGATAATTGATAATTAATTATGACCAAGATTATGACATTATCAAATCTTCCGATTTCAATGTCAATTGAATTGAATGACAATAAAGAATTCTTATAGAATATAAATAATTGATAAAAAATAAAAATATACTTGCAATGTTCGATATATAATGTTGAATTTCAATCTGACTCATAAATCATGCATTTCGTCGAGCGTTGGATGGAAATACGGCCAAGTGCGAGTTGGATGTTTCGTAAAAGATTGTAATGTCATATCTGTATGTATGTTTGGATGGAACGTTGGATGGATGGTTATTAGTTGTTGCTCCTCTAGAAAAACGGCTAATCGGATCCTAATAAAATTTAGCATAGATGTTAGAGCGTTTTGGTATTCCGTGATAAAATACTGATATAATTCAAAGTCAAACGTTTATTCATTCAATAAGAATTCTTCTAGAAGCATTTATGAATCGTCATAACATATTTTAACATTTACCAGCGAATCGAAAAGCAGTATCTATGGAGATGAAAGTACGACAAGAAACTTCATTTGCTCTTTTAAAATCATATCAATATTAGAATTTATTTACATAATATGTATGTATATCATAATATGCCAAAGAACTGTCCTGTGGTTTTTACGCGACAAACCACCATGGATTTGCATCTTCCATATATTCTTAATGCTGAAACAGGCTCTCTGACCTAATACATTTTTTAAAAAACATTTTACATAATAGTTTTAAAAAGTTTGAGTTTATGAGGAATTCTGTTGTAAAAGGGTATACCTTGACCCATAAATGAATTTTTAACTTTAGCTAACCAGTAAAATGGCAATAATATTTCTTAGACATCTTTACTCGACCAAAGTCAAGACAAGAATGCTGCGCAACTGCTGCCGTCCGTTATTTAAATGACGATCATAACAACTATTCGAGTGGTGGGAGTGAACGCACGAGTTATCTTTATTTGTGTTGTTTTGATCGTTTTTTTGATAATTAAATGAGTACCTATTAATACTTTAATCCTATTGATAAAATATTATAAAAATAATTAATTAAGTTCATCATTTGCTTTATTTTTAAAATATAATTTTATCGTTAAATTAAGAGCGCTATCAATATTATCATTGATATAAATGGGAAAATTTTGAATGCCATAAAACTTCCTACCTTTCAATCAGAGATAGATTATATTCTTATAGCTTCTACGCCACATTTAGGCGCCTACTACGCGGAACCGCGGGCTGAATCTATAAAAATATTTATAATATTTGTTGTTTTTTTCTTCTGATGATTAAAACAATTAAAGATTTTTTTTAAGAAGTTTAAATAAAATTAAACAATTTTCAGCGATTGATTATTTTGTCATAGGAACTTTAAGATCAAAATAAAAATTTAAAGTATGAAAAGTTAATTTTTTTCATTCTATAGGCAAATCAAGTTTTCAGAAATTGGATTTTTTTAATTAATTATAAATGAACTAACAATTAAAGAAGTGGATCAATTACTATTGCTGATGGGTCATTTAAGGAGCAATTTTTTGAGATATAAATAATTATAAAGAAATAACTTTCGCCGCTAACTTTTTTCCAGTTAAAACTCAGTCAACAGTCAAGCATTCTACTAATACATATTATAAATGCGAAAGTTTGTGAGGGTATATTTATATTACTCTTTCACGCAAATAATACGGAACCGATTACAATGAAATTTGGTATTTAGGTAGCTGAACCCAGAATAGGACAAAGGCTACTTTTTATCCCGGAAATCCCACACTAACGGGAACTATGCTAGTTTTTCTTTGAGGACGCGGACGGAAATATATTTTGTTATATTTTACTAACACTAGAATAAGTACAACTAACAATATATGCGCAATGCTGCCTGATATAAATAAATAAAAAAAAATAATAAAAAAATAAAATATATTTTGACACGGACAGTTCTGTAGCGAGTGGTCGTCACCGCTACAGAACAGTCCGTCAAGTTTGAAATCCAGCAAGGTAGAATTCTTCAAAAAATACGGTAGATTTTCCGAAATTATGTTGTAATAATTTATATAGGACTAGCTTTCCGCCCGCGGCTTCGCCCGCATAGTTCCCGATCCAACCTCACAAACTTTCGCATTTTTAATATGTATTAGTAGGATAGGACTAGTAGGAAGGTTGGCCGTGCCGCGGCCGCTCCTTTACTCGACTTGACTTGATTTTAAATACGGTAAAATTACCGTGTTTATTTAGTAGCATGTTCAGGATCGGAATTAAACGCGGATTCCCCTGCGTGGCTCCGCTCCTATTGGTCTTAGCGTGATGATATATAGCCCATAGCCATCCTCGATAAATGGGCTATCTAACACCGAAAGAATTTATCAAATCGGACCGGTCGCGGTGGTTCCTGAGATGAGCGCGTTCAAAGTCACACAAACAAACAAAACTTTCAGCTAAGTATATAGTATTACGGTGTATTTTGCTACCGTAATTTTAATCCTATTTATTTTTAATTTTTATTTAATTATAATCCTACGGAGGGTGGTAAATCTTTCCTGATTACCGTAATTACGGCGGTGTGGGCAACACTGGGTACGTCTTTGCAAAATATGTACATGAAAAAATGTGTTAAGTGGCTGTCGCTGGCCACTAGTGGCTGCGGTTGGTGGCCCGTTTGCCCGTTTGCGCTGACGCTTATTCTTGCTCTTCACCGACTTTAAAAAAAGGAGGAGGTTCTCAATTACACCGTAGTTATATATTTTTTATGTGTGTTCAGGATAACTTGGTCGTTTATAAACTGATTTTGATATTTTTTTTCTATCTCTCACTCTGTCAATGAATTGTTGTAAACAATCACTGTAAAGAGACACTATTCATTATTTTATACGTAGGTGTTTTTTTTTTGCTTCAACTCGTTATGGAAGCAAATTTTTAGATTGCCTACATGGCCATTTGTAAGAAGGTTTAAATTCTTCATTTATAACAATTTCACTTTTCTATATTTATTATATATATGTATTTGTGTTTAGGATGAGTTGATAATAATTAATAAAACGTGTTATTCTGCGTTTTAATTAATAAAAACTTGAATTATAACGCTTCTATATAAAGTTAATTTTGTAAACATTTTTATTAATATAACTAATAGTTTTTTTTGACAAGAAAAAAAAAGGTTCATATTCTCTGACATATTCATTATATTCATATCAAGACCAATAATTATCTAATCATATCAATATCAACATTATTTACTGCTCAGATAACAGCGAAATACTAAAAACTATTTTTAGTACTTATTTCCTAACAATAAAATAATTGAACACCTGTCTGTATATATATATCTATGTTACGGGCAATTTTATAAGTCCGGTCATTATTAATAATGGCCGGTCTGAATTCATATTTCATAACTACAGTCTACTCAATTGGGCTATGTAATTAATAGCATGATTAATCACTATCCCAATTCCCGATCATTATGAACAATGCCCATTTTGGGTGAAGTAATAAAATAATAAATAAATAAATTCTTTATTTGACAACAAAAAATATACACGTAATTATGGAATAACTTAAATATAAGTAAAAAATAAACCGTAGGTACAATTAATTGCGACATTTGAACAATATCTCCAATGCTAGGAAATGACCTGTGATATAGACATATCTATAGATATATAAGACAATTATCCGTCCGTTGATACAATTTATATGTTAAAGCGTGGTTGTATTACGTAATTAAATACTGATATAATACT
>CAJQZN010041061.1:40364-78563 GCA_907164685.1 Colias eurytheme | reverse complement strand
CCCCCCTTGGAGGGACTCATTCAATGGACTATAACCAAATTAATCAAAATAAAGTTCTGGAGGAATGTGTGTCGTCGACTGCGTATGTTTATTTAAAAATAGTATCTATACTCGCTATTTCGACAGACTTTTTTTACGGATTCGTGCTCTATACTGTTTCCCTAATATTGTTTTTTTTTATATATTACATACAGACAGTTTTTTTACTGTTTTATAATATGTATCGATTATCATTAATAATTATAAACAAATAATAATAAAAAGACATATTACATAATTTGTGATGATTTCAACTTCACTGTTTTATACAATTATTTTAGACAACATACCTACTAACTACCGAAAATACGCGTTGAACGAGCGAAGAATATTGTGTATAATTTAGCGTGCGATGAACTTTACGTACGTTGGATGAGCCGGGTGTATGAGGGTATTGTGAGGGCGCGCGGCATGGCGCGTAATGTGCGGGGCTTAATCGTAGAATTATCTGGCTTTATACGCACTCTTAAGCCCTTCAAAATATGCAATAGTAAAACACAAATTAAAGATGATTCAAGATTACCACGACGCGGTAGTAGTCTTGTAGCAGTATTATTTTTCGACAAGCTCATTTTTCCATAATGGAAATAATACTGTTTTAAGACATCATAGTACGGAGGCAGAAACTAAATCAAGCTTCCCAAATAGACACGGTTTAGAACCATTATCATACTGAAATCAAAGTAAATACTCACAACTGCCGGAGAAGTTCATGGGATTTGTGATCGCGTCGCAGCGGTCTATACTGAGCGCCACTAGAACGTATGTGGATGCATACATTACTACCGCCTGGAAAAGGGATTTAGTGTTAAATTAAATCAATACCTAGCAGAATTTATTCAAAAATGTGTTAATTGCATTCAATGTTGTATAGAAAACTATCAACAACAACCGTCGGTTTCGCCTAAATGTTAAAGGGAAATTTGTATGGGAAAGAGATGTTTAACTGCATTAAAAAGTATCATTTATGTATCACTAACTATTACTGTGTAATAAATTACTTAGTTGCCACACGAAAGAGAAACAAACTCATTTTTGCATAAGTATATTTTTTATATATTTTGTATACGAAAACTAAAAGCAATTTAAGGGCAGTTTCACAGTGTTTAGCTTATCTATCAGTTTGAATCACTTACAATGTATATCAATCAAAACTATCAAATAGGCTTTCAACCAGAGGTGAAAATGGTGAAATAAATAGAGAGATATGTCTTTTCTTTTACGTATAATATAAATGGGGTGATATATCTGCGTTCTGTATCTTTTCTCAAACACGCCCAGTCATTTGAATTTTGGCTTACTAGATGTTTGATTCGGATTTCTAGTGTCTCTTTTTTAAATGGTAACTTTTCATTTCAGTGTTAAAAAATAAATGTATTTTTAAGAGAATTATTTCAGAACCAGTAAAAATGTTATCAAAGATTTTAAATAGAAGGTCACATTGAATAACGAGAAAATAATAGGCAGTCGTTCCGGAAAAACAAATATAAATGTCGTAAAATTGAAGATCATCAAAACCTTTTCAGTTTGAAATGCCATTGCACTTAAAAAGTGATAAAGACGGTAGCTTTGAAGTCCAATTCGAAAACTTAAAGTAATCAAAAACTCTGATTTCTAATTTAAATTTACAGTTAAACATTCTTATCAATATTGTAATATCACAGTATTACCATATTTTATTGTAATACTGTGGTAATATTCTGTTTTCCGTCCGTCCGTTATTATTTTGATTACACTTTCTTTTTCGCCAAAAACTGTATCTTTTGAAATGTCTAATAGTGTGCGTGTTATTATTTTATTTTATTGCAATTTACATTATACATACTGACGATATTTTGCTATGTCAACGATAACTTTATCTTTCTCTTCAAAGTATCAAGCCAAAATAAAAAATGATGACCTAATACATCGAGTAAAATTATTATCTCGATAATAAAGCCTAATATTATCCCTTATCCATATTTAAGTTTAAAGTTAGTAACAAGCCAGGTTTACTAATTTGAATATTTACAATAAAGAGATTTTCTGGATAATAAGATTAAACTGAGTTATTATCAACTTATTTTAATTAGCGTATCAATATAAGTATGGAAATTATATCCATCATTAATTGAAGACAAAGAGAAATGTCTTTTAACAAACCGAAGACAAGTGGATTTTAATAATAATTGCTCAAGATAATTTTAATTTTATTACTTATTGATACTTTGGTATTATAAATATTTGTGGGTTTATATTCAAGCCTGCTTTATCATTAATTTAGTCTGTTTTATAAACTGCAAAGTTATATAATTTAGTATCTACTAGCAAACCGGGCGAACTCCGTTTCGCCACCAGAGACACCTTTTCTTTGCTATAAACCTCACGGAGCTCAAGAGACCTTTCCAACGAATGCAAAACCGTGGAAATCGGTTCGTGCATTCTGGAGTTATAGCGTCATGAAGGAAAACCCGACTTATTTTTATATAGTAGATAAGAATATAAAGAACCAAAGTAAATTTCAAGGGTACGTATTTTTTACCTAGGGGATACGTATTTTTTGTACAAACTGATTTACTTAGAAAACAATTTACATAAAGTAGACATTTCGTTATCTTGTCTATTATGTTGATTTCAAAGTGTATACTCTACGTCTCTTCGTCTTTGACAATTTACTCATAAAAACTTTTCTTGCGAAAGTAAAACATTATTAAGGACTAGGTCGAAAAATACCTACACTAATCATACTTTTCGTTTTGCTCAGAAATTTATTAATATTACATTAAATAGAAATAAACCTAAATAAATTAATAAAGGGGATATTACAAATTACCTGTAAAAATTTGACAACTTTACACATGAATTCGCCGGCCAACCAGGCTATCGTGATCTTCTGTACGATGTCCACGAACACGTATAAGAGACCAACCATGAGATCTGCGAAAGAAATAAAACTTTTAGAGGTATTATATTATATTCTGTATATTTTATTGAATATTAAATTAACGGTGCGTTTAGTACAAGGTAAAATTTAAAATAAATATAATCTACTGAATTTCCTGAATTTAGTGTCAAATTTTACGACATTTTAATTTTATGACATGGGTTACTAAGAAATATAATCAGAAAGATTTGATAGCAGACACTGCAAATTAGTTCAGCAAACATATTAAACTTTATAGTAAGTACAATAATGATTTATTAAAATAACCACAGTATAAAAGAAACACCGACTAACATTGAAAATTACGCATCGCAGTATTTTTATCGGTTCGCACAAAAATATTCTACCGTTTACATCATCATATTTATTATGACTAGTTTACTCATAATCGTATACTTTTTATCTTTGGCTAGCTTCATAATATACACTAGCTTCCGCCCACGACTTTGTACGTGCATCCCCGTTTTTCCCCGTTCCCGCAAGAATTTCGGGAAATCCTCTCTTAGCGGATGCCTACGTCCTAACATCTATCTGCATGCCAAATTTCAGCCCGATACGTCCAGTGGTTTGGGCTGTGCGTTGATAGACCAGTCACCTTTGAGTTTTATATATTACATATAGATTACATATTTTTTTTAAATCAAAATGTATTAGATATATTATCACATCTGTATTTACTTTATAGTGAAAGTATAGATGTAGAGTCCTTAAATTTCAAAACTTATCTTTAAATCTCATGTGATACAGGCATTGGATACGGGGCTATTGAAAGAATAAACAACAGTACATAGAAATAAATAAATCAGTCAAACATAATAAACTGAATAAAATAAATATAAGCATAAGCCGGTTTTAATCCATATCTTCAGGCTGCTACTCTATAATTTCGCTTGGATACAAAAATAAGAATATTTTTCATATTTTCTTAAGAAATCACACAAAATTTGAAGATATTAAACTAAATATTCAAATACAATAAAGCAATTTTGCTTACGGGCAAAGGAATCATAATAATATTCACGTATTTTGTTTTTTTTTTACAAGAATAAAAGGTATTGGAAATGATAGAAGGAAGTCGAATTCAATTAATCCAAATAGATGTCAAAATATTTCAGTATTTTGCTTTTTGTATATTTTATTATTCAGTAATTCGTTTGGTTTATCGAAGTTTTTTTTCCTACACGAGAAGAAATCAATATTACCAAAGCCAAAATAATTTAAAGAAACTAAATAATATGAAACATTTAACAAAATTATCGTTTTATTTTCGAGACAAATGTAACAATACAGTGTCGATGAAGTTTGCGGTAGGCTTAAACATTTTTACAACGTACCTACGCTGCTCAAAATAAACTGCTTCTGTATACATGCTGAGTGAATCTTCGAACTAGTCATCTGATAATCTTTAATACATTGTAATAAAGCGTAATCTCGTCTGAATTTTATAAATAATCTAGTTTGGACAAGGGTTTTGTAGTGACTGGATATTAATGAAGCGATGAAAGCACGTCAAAGAGAATGCTACAATGTTTACGCGCTGTTTAAAATCATACTTCCGTATGGCAGAAATGTTTTTCAGTTTTTGATATGCTTTGAAAACATGAAAGCGTTTTATAATATCACGTTTTAAGTAGCAATGTAGCTTGTAGTTTATGACGTGTAAATATTTCTCCGCACGATTATTTTTCTCGTACCTACGTAAGATGTCGCTGTCAAACCGAAGATAAACACGGAATTTCAAGTTCATTACAATTAGTATGGACGACTTCCAGTTTCCTGAACCACCTACGCCAAAAGTTCATGAAATGTCAGTAAGCAGTGAAAATATTAAACGCATGATGGAATTGTATCCGTTAATCGAGATTAAACTGTATAATCGAATGAGCGATCAAAAGCGATCATACGTTGTGTATGGCGAAGGCATTGAACGCTCAATTTCAGTCACATTGTTGGATATTATATCCAGCTGTCATGTGCTTGCTTTAATCAGAGTCGACTCGATCGATGGTGATTATTGATTTATGCAATAATAGATAACCTATCCAATTATTTTGCATAAGATTTCTAATATTGTCATGTTATACCGCTAAAGTGGGTAATATTTTATGGTCAATAATTGCTGTATGAAACGTTGGTTAAATAAATATTCCTGGCAATATATTTACATATTGATATCTAACCTTAAAGTAATTGGCGGACTGGACAAATAATGTTGGTCTTCAGTCTTCACTCAACACTTTTAAATAGAAATCGCTACAGCCATTAAGGCAACGGCAAAATGAAAAAAATAAATGTTTGTATGCTCTACATAGCGAACTTTTCTATGAACAACTTTGCTCCTGTGATATCATTTTAAATATATTATTATTCTAAGTCATAATTTATGTATTTTATAAAATAAATCCCTAAAATAATATTTTGGGATAGTAAATTGGCAAACGCAAACAATTTAAATAAACCTATGTTTTGTGCGGAACGTGAAATGGAACGCAAATTGTTGTTTCCCCCAATTAATATAAATTATTACTCGATGATAAATGCGTTTCCGCATCCCGTTTATAATTAATTTATTGTGATTAAATTAGACAGCCGCGGTTTGTATCCCCGTTATTATTTGTTGTACATAATTTGGCAAAAAATTGACGATGGAGGAACAAAAGAAAATCGTTGTAAAATTATAAATCTGGGAGTTTTTATTAATGGAGATGAGTGGGAACTGTGAAGGTGTTTCTAATTTAAATCTGGCTTGTATTAAAATATAGTATGTATGAAAAACAGTACCTAAAAATTATTCTTCAAAAGTTGTATCGTTTCTTTTACCTAGCGATCTATTAATTAATTAACGATAAGACTAAAGTTTAAGAAAATAATTACGTGTTTTGAAAAGGGTAATCTTACCATCAAGCTCTATTTATGTGTTGTCAAATCTATTATTAAAAACAATGTATCCGATTCATAGCCTACACCTAATAACGCATTATAATCATGTATAATAATAACTAAATAACCATCTTTGCGAGCAACCATACTCCATAAATTTTATTTTCAAACTGCAGAACATTTATTTCACTTAATTTGATGCAGACGACTATAACCAGACTGTAAAATATATCATCCGTCTTTTGGGAACTATAAATCTGTGAAGAATTCGCGTTCACACTTTTATGATTGCAACTCAGGCGTATAAAAGTAATAAATTTATTTATTCCAGACCTATTATTATGAGAGTGTGCAAAACTGTCTGAAAATGTAATATGAATTTTATTGCTATTAAAAGATATATTGAGATCGTTTTGCCAATTTTTGCTATGGTAGGTAGACTCCTGTTTCTTTGTCTCAAAATTCGTGCCTTTGTCGTTGGGCTAACGGTTGACAATACAGATGTTAATTAAATATTAATAAATAGAAATATGATTTAAAAACGTATCTGACAACTTATAATAATTACTATTGTGTTATAAAAGTATAAACAAAAGAAAAAAAATTCTCCGAAATCCATTTTTTTTTTCTATTTAACCCATTATAATCCTAATGGACGCTACAATTACATGCTTTTAATATCTAGGTGGTCTAACAAAATGGGTGTAATTTTATTAAAGGTCTCTTAATTTGGAAAGTTGTCTGTGCCGCTAATTATGGTGAAAGGGCAGAATTACCTTTTGTCGTTTTACGTTTTAGGGGTTATGAATTTGGAGGCTCACTTAAAACTTATATTTGCATATTTATTGGATGTGATATGAATGTGCCATATTAATTCACGCTTGCTTGTTTCACTATATTCTGTTAATGGATTCTTGTGTAAATTGTTATTTGAGAATTTATTCAAAGCTTAATGGAATACTCACAAAATTAAGGAAAGGTTACCGAAAGTCTTAACAATTTTGTTCATTTCTTCAACAAATTTAAATATTATTTTCGTAAGAACTAAGTTCCTGCGTTATAAAACAACAAGAACATTATCTTTGCTTATAAGTTAGATAAATGTCAATGTACATACCTACATAATATCATATAAGAGTCCGCTAAAATTACTTACAAAAATCACCAGATACGTAAATATTACATGGGATTTCTCCCACTAATAGCAAAAATCTCAAAATACCATACCTACACTATTTAGTACATGTAATTTCTTTAATATTATCACGTACCTGCAATCGCAAGCTGCATTATGAAGAAGTTCATTCTGCTCTTCCTAGCATTGGTGCAGAGTAGAGCTGCTATGACCGAAGCATTTAGAAGCACGATCAGGAAAAACAACACCCACATTACAGGAAACTGGATCGACTGGAAAAGAATGAAATGAAATAAATTTATATTGTTTAGGGCCGATTTTTCAATGCTTGGATAAAACTTATTCGTCGAATAATGTATAAAACTACCATTTTAAAAGCGTATTCTAATCGCCCGTATTTGACAGTTTACGTGACATTTTAATATTATCGTGTAATTCTTTATTGGACGGATAAGTTTTATCCAAGCATTGAAAAATCGGCCCTTAGTAGAATAAAGTATGCTATAATGTCAGAAGCTGGAAGAAATGACGTAGTTTTTATTGTGTATTCTTATTTGAACTGTCTCTGTGGTGCACAACAAATAATTGTTATTGTTGATGGTGTAATCTAAGTATATAGGAAACTTAGCCCGTAAATTTTTTTATAGTAACGTTGTTCGCTTATAATTATATTGTGATTGCCTCATTGATAATGTTTGTATGTCAGGGTGTGAGAATCGACAAATCTTTCGAAGAATGTGATGAATCACTGGATTTTATCTGGACGATTACAATTTAAATGTGAAATATTTACCAAGAAATTTACCAGACCTAAGTAGTGTCTAGTTGTAATTAATAATAATTATTGTTAATCGCAATTAATCTTTGTAAAAATAAAAACAAAAAATTCTAGATATAGGATATGTCTTCGAGTTATGTCTTATAACATAGAGACAATCTAATTATATAGGTTACTAGTTTAATGTTTAATTCGCGACCGAAGCTTCGAGATGGAACTATTATGGTACCCTCAGCTTAATGAGCCTAATCTAATCAGATGAAGCACACTCAACTCCAACTTTAGATATCGATTTAAAATTTAAATATACCTGATTATACGAATTGTTGTTTAAAATTAGTTTTGCGGAAATAAATTCCGTCATATCCAAGTTATGAAGATATGAGGTAACAACTAAAATATCATGAAAGCAATTAGTAAAAAAGTTTCATTTTTACCTTTGAAATTTGAACGATTAATCACAGTTTAGTGAAAGCTTTGAATAAATTAAACTCGGTTTTAAAAGCGTTGTTTACCTTGCAGTTTACGTAACGTTCATAACATTTAGCCAAGCACTATTGTCATACTTTAGTAATTAAAACAATTAGTCCGTTGAGTAAGGATCTCAGTGAAAGGTATAGTGGACCATGGAAGTGTGGTTTTGACAACTCACAGTCCGTTTAGATTCATTAATTAGGACCCTTTTTGCTTACTGCTGCTTTTGACAGTGGTTCTTGGTATTATTTACTTCATGTTAGCATATTATGACATTGAATTGAGGTAGTTTTTGGCATTTTAGATTTGCTCTATAAAGCTCATGGATTAATTACTATATCTCATTTACGAAACTCGCATTAATATTTAAATAAAGACTAAATTCCTATATCAAGTCTCTCATTAAAGTCTTATTTATTCGTATAATAAAAATAAAAGTTAAAAGAATAATAGATACAATTTAAAGTCACGATGTTAGAAATCACTTCCTCGAAAACATAAGCCCATGCTTAAAATAATGTAGTCAAATGTCACGTAGAACTAATAATAAACCACTTTATAACAAATTTAAAGCGACTGATTTATTATAATTTGACATTAATAAAATTTACAGCCACTTCTAGCTTAATCGCAGACAGTTCGCTGATAGATGTCTTTATGATGCCTTCATAAATTACTGCGACTATGTCTATTTCTAAAGCATTTGAATCTATTACACTCACACATAGATCTTCTACTAACAAGGTACACTTGTACCTTTGTCATATAACACGTACACACACAAGCGTAATATTACACATAATACATAATATTACGCGTCTGTATGTGTGCGTAATAAATGAATGTAGTTAGATTTATTGTGTGACATTTAACTGAACGCACTGTTACTCCTATACATTGTCATAATTTACGGTTGTCTTTTGTTTGATTTAACGTGATGATTGTTATATATTCGACCCGACAATTCGAACACTTATTTATAGCGAGCGAGGTCACAGGTATAACAATATCAAAAAATCAACATCTTTAAGGGAATTTTATTTAAGCGCTAAAAAGCTTTAATGTTTCAGTAAATTGTTGAAAACCACAAGCCAAATGTGTTTAATAAACATGCTATTTAAATTTAAATACGCTATAAAATATTTATTTCCAAATATCAACGTCAATAAAATAGCAAATGCTATTAATCACGGGAAATATATTAAATAGAGTAACACACCGTGAAGTCAATAACCTTTATTGAATGCCATTTTAAAAATAGCCGGCATACCCGATTTTCAGATATATTTAATTCTGTGTGTACAACTCATTTGACATTTATAATACACGATAAATAATATCTTTATTAGAATAATATTTGTTCATATTTTTGAAGGGATTATAAGCGCAAGTTACCAAAATGTTCCTTATATTTAGATCCTGAAAATATAAATAAATAAACTTGAAAAGATCCTGAAAGTATAGACATATTAACAGTTGCGGATATTCGAGTTATATCCGCGTTGTAAATTGTAATGTCCAAATTTTTTTTTATATATTACTAATTGTAATTTATTTAATTGGAATAATATTAAAAATGATGCTTTAATTATACCACCTGCAAATAATAGGTACTCGAATGCAACCATAAAGTGTGCTTATACAGAAAAAACGCGTAAGAAGTAAATGTTCTTTAAATAGCTCTCATTCCCTTTTTCATTACTTCATACATTTTCTTTTCACATAACCATAATGCATAAACATGACGCATTTTAAAATGTAACACTTAATCTCATTATTGAATCATTGAACAAGGTTTACTGTATATTCATTCAAAACAAATAAAATATCGTGTCGTATCGTATAAAGCGTCTCAACGGCGCGCGGTCAACGATAAATTTCAGCGTATTGACAGCTACAAACGCATGAAGAACTGTAGATATACGTGCCAAAAGCCGCGAACCGCTTATTGTTATAGCCATTGTAAACCACTTGTTTGCGACATTGTATTTGTATTCTCGTAAATTATTTGAGAACTATTGTACTATTATATTCGGAAGCGATGCATCAAACAAGCATGATAGAGCCTTCACGAAATGGGAATCAATTTAAAAAGATTTCAACGTAATTTAAAATTATCCATATGGTATCTAAACGATAATTATCAAGCAGAAGTATTACTACATTTGTTTCTATTACTTTATTACCCATAATATAAAGATTGCCTAATAATTTTATATAACTCAGCGAACCCGCTAACTACGCATTAAGAAAAAAGTTCGAATCTTTTTATTCAAACAAACATGAAACAGCCAACCCTATTACCATATTATTAAAACAAAGCACGACCATCCAATTAACTAATAAACAACGTTATCGTACACAGTGAATCTATTAAAAACACTTATCTGCCGTGACGACAGAACGGTAACAGGCGTCCATTACACGATTAAAACCTTTCAGCCTGTTGATAATCCACCTGAACGCGTGGGCGCGATTTACATTACGATATTGCAAGTATTTGCCTCTAGTAATACTTTGTATTGAGATAAACAGTAGTTGCTAGTCTCCATGGCATAGCTAAGGAGCGGGGGGGCTCCGGGCGACATACGAAAGGGGGCTGAAAGCGCTGATTTGTAATTCGGAAAATGTTAAAAAATATATAGATATTAGAAACATTGATTATTAACTATAATAGGTAATATACCTGGGCATTTCTTACGTATGTTTGAACACGTAATTGATCGAATGACGTTTATATTATACTTATAAGTTATAGCTGTCCGCCTGTGACTTCAACTGCTTTGTCTAAATCGTAATAAATTATATAAGTACATACAAAAACCTTCCTAGAGAATCACTCTATCAATTAAAAAAACCGCATCAAAATCTGTTGCGTAGTTTTATAAACGTTATAAACGTTTTATGTCGTCGAAGAAGAAGAACCACACGGATGTCGAAAAGCGACTTTGTTTTATACTATGTAATCACTACATTAATAGGCGTATTTTCAGTGGGTCTTTAAAGTCCGCGCTACGCCAGTGACTAGTTTCATTTGTTTAATCAAACTATGGAGTCAAGATGCTGACTTTCTTGGATGTTAAACAAATGTTTAAGCTGCTGACTTTCTTGTTAAACTACGAAAGATGTACGAAGTTTGATTACTTCTTAAATTATGCAATCTAATTACGAGGCAGTTAAAAGTAAAAAGTATACTTTTTTAATTGAAATAAATGGTTACATTAATTATATAGTCGAATGAATATATATACGGTATAAATCTTTTTAACGATTAAGATTAAATGCTACGAGAAACTATATAATAATATGAAGTGTAGTATAAAAAGCTAGAATACCCCTCGACCTAATAAAAGTGATTAAAAGTACTTACGTCATAAAAATAGTACACATTGAGATCATTTGAAGTGTTACTGCTATTGCCTGGATAGATAGTTGTGACCAGGGACCGGGGCGTCGACCCCGGCATCTCTTCGAAGAGGTCTGGCTCCATTACCTGTGAAAGAAAAATATACTTATATTAATATTGATAGTAACTAAAAACACTTTTTGTTTGCATACGTACTGTGAAATTAATAGATTTCTTTGAAAAATTATGTATAAGTGTGTATTGATATTAATTACAAACACAATTTAATTACCTACCATGTAATTGTTAGATAACTTCTATTAAACAATATAGGCCACACCTACATTATATTTCACGTAAAATCAGCTAATTATTTACATTTATTACGAATATTGCAGAAAGTTAATGTTTTGTTTTTAATTAATAATTTTTTCATTTGATCTAAATTCAAAATTTAATCCATCAGTCCTCGGAATCACAGACACAATAGAAAATCTATTGTGTCGCGCCCCGATCGGGCCTTACGGTGGTCAATGGGTTAAGAACGCGTATCTTTTTTTTTTTTTTTGCTTGCCAGTATCAGTATGTTCGCGCGGCCGCGGCGTTGCGAAATAAATTAACACCATAATATAAAAAAATATAAATGATCATCAATTAATTTTAAAAATTCTTTTGTATATTTAATAGATAAAGTCTATAATATCTAAGCATAAAAATATGTGATCATGTTTTTACTTTTTAGGTTAAAAAAAAATTCAACAACGCGCCAATTCCATTTGTCCACAGATTAGGCAACCTTTGCATCAATTGTTTTTTTTTTGCGAGTTGTGTCTATGGCTGCGTCAATTCCGTGTCAATTCAATTATTTATTGCCTATTAAAAATATAATTTATTGCAATGCTTTAATTTCCAAATATGTAGATACTAATTATTAATTGCATTTAAGTGTAAATAATATAAATACAAATAATTTTATTTTTATTGACGGTATTTTTTGTGGAAGCGCGCTTTTTTTGGACGCGCGTTTTTAGCGCGCAGTAGCCAGGTTTTGCTATCAAATATGAATATAAACTATAGAATAGGTACAAATTACTTTAAATATTAAACAAATAATTGTATCTACAAACTTTAACTTCCTGAACATGGGTGAGTTAATTTTTAGAATCTGCCTGACGTTCAATCAACTTTCTCGAATGTTTCATATTATTATGTAAGTAGATAACATAATTAAATATTTTAATAAAAGTTATCTATCGATAATTATTGGATCTTTTCTATATTAAAAGTAATATTCAACGGTAAACGTCCAGCCCGCGGCGAATTTCAGCAACTAATAAGGGAAGAATTCCAATAAATCCAGACTTAGTTCACGCTTGAGGAAATATTTGCCCCAAATTTTAAATCCCTTGGTCTACGGTTTCGGACTATACGTTACCTTACATTTAGACGTTAATGTTTTTACTGTTGTAATAAATTTACGTTTACGTTTTAATCAGAGAATTTAATGGATGAATCAATGAAAACACTACATTTGGGCCTAATGAAAAGAAACTATGCAAAAGTTTGTTCTTTTGACACTTATGACCGAACATAGTTACATACCTACAGACAGGCAGCCTTATCTCTACAACAGCGATCTCTTCCAGGCAACCTTAGAGAATTACGTTTTACGAAGCGGTTGATGATGCACAACACTAGACATAATATATTATGCACACTTAAAAATATCTTATTGATTGAGATTCACAGAAAATCTTAAAAAATGTTTATTGCAACTTTTCCGTCAATACAGACCCCATAAAAATTCCCCCACAAACGTAATTTTTATTGTTTCCCGAAAATATCGTAAAATATACTTTGATTAAGATTGAAATCGTTTCATTGTTTATGTTGCAAGAGATAGGTACGTTGGTTGAAACATCTCGAAAACACGTCGTAAAATACGCAATCCGTAAACGAAGTTTAAGATTGTATCGATAATTATAATTTTTGTGGGACTTCCTGAAGCTATGAATTGGCTTTCTATTTAGTATCTTATTGGTGAATATAGATCATACAAACAGATACGTAGTATATTATTATTAGTCGATGGTTATAGCTACAATAAAAATTTGAAGAATACCGATTTAAAAAATATTTAACTCAGAACAATATTTTAGTATTCTGATGTAAAATTTATTCCTAATTTCAAATACCTAATTAGTTAATATAAACCATTTTTTTTTTTTTTTAATTTGTGTTCTTAGTTCAAAGTACGTAGTTGACACTCAAGCCAAAAAATGCTCGATTTTTCGGTACAAATTTTCTGTTAAATTCCAATTCACTAGAAAAATATATGTAGACAAAGTTTTAAATGCTGCTTAATTCGAAAACAGACGTTCTCTGGTAAAAATCTGAATATTTATGCTTGAAAGTTTCAAACATCTGGCAATATTTTTTCAATACCTACTATTTAGTTAACAATTCCAAACTTTAAATCTGTTGCTCAGCCAAACATGAAGTATAAAATTAAACTGAATTCCATCCATTGAGATAATATTACTACGTATGGAGGAGACACCACGAACAAAATCTGTGCGCCATTTTTTTGCTCTAAGTTTAAAAATTATTATCTAGTTAGGTACTTAACACTACAGCGCACGCGCCCTTTTTTTTTACATGGTTGCTCGCGTGCTCTACCATAGTAGAAAACTGTATTTGAAATATTAAAAAAATGGGTGGTCCTAAAATGATAATACTCAGTAATATTAAACTTTTAATTATTGTAACAAATAATTATAAAAAAAAATAAAATTTTAATAGCATATAATTAAAATTAGGATCAAATTATGAGATCAAGAAAATAATCAACATTTTTGGCAAGTTTGAGATCAGCTCAAAAAAAAACAACTTCTTATAAGCGATGACCGACTTATTGGCCATCATCCTGACATTCAATACAGACCACAACTTGGTGATCAGGACAAATCCATCTGGTACATCGCTTACACCATTTTTTCGAGCTCGGAAGCACAGGCAAAATTTCCCATTTTTTGAGGATCGTGACGTATTGGTACCTCATCTACATGACCCAAAAGCTATTTACTTTTATTTTTTAATTGGCGGGGAAGGTTTTCGACTGTCAATCTTCTTGTCATGAGGGGTTTCACCAGCTCGTACGAAAGATCGTAAATAAAATTACGTCTCACAATTCTTTCTTGGCCTTTGTTTAGTTGGTGGATTATCAAGGCATTTATGAATCGGATGTTTTGATATCTTGCCCGGGTTGCTAAAGGACATGTTTTACTCCAGCGTGTTCCATTTCGAGATACATAAATGTCATCAGGTGTATTGTTTTGGACAAGTTCAGAAAGAGGCGTGTCATCTTCAGATGATGATGCATGATTTTCACTTACAGCTTCCTGCATCTGATTCCTATCTTCCTGTTCCATTGGTTGTACATATACTTCCCCATCGTCCGAGTCACTTTGGATCACTTCCTCGTCCTCTAATTCTTCGTTCAGCCATCACGCGCGCCTACAATACGGGGTCCATTTTTTCGCTAAAGCAAAGAAATATTAATTAATAAATACATCATTATACACGAAATAGTAATGCAACTGTACATAGTTAAATTTTAAAATTTAAATCATTCAATGTCCATTGATAATAATTTCAAAAACCCAAAAAAGAAAGTTTTACTTACCTTCATTTTTATTACACCAATACTCGCATGTACTACTATAGTAGAAGCCGACCTTTGACACGTCATAACAGGAACATGCGCTTACGTTGCAAATATGCACCATACTAATCCGTTTGGCAATTTTGTCGACTTAGCTTATCTGGGAGCTGGGGGGGTTAGGTGTAAGAATGAATGAATGGCGATAAAATAAGTAAGTGCGTTCTACTATAGTAGAACGCGCGTGCACTGTAGTGTTAACGATGAAAGTTATTCCTTTGCACTTTTCCGTATTATTTGTGCAATATCGTAACACACACGAAGGCATGTTTGATGCGTTTCACTTTAAAACCATTAAAAAATACCGCTCAACATACGTCACATGACGTATGTTGAGTGGAACATAAGTGATGTAGGCGGTGTCGTCTCCATATTAATATTATCTCAATGATTCCATCCCAGTTTTTCATACTATTTGCAAACTAAAATATTTCCAAGAATAATTGGAAAACTTTCAGTTGAAAAGTAGTTCCCTATTTATATGTCAGTGACAATAATTTCTTATGAAAAATGTTAATGTCCTTTTTGAAATACGGTAATGCTCGTGGAGGAACTTAAATCAAAACTTCTTTGAGTTAATATTTGAGTTCAATATTCTTATGAATATCGTGATATTAAATGGTAAACGGAAGTTGTTATTAATTCAGATTATGATATTAGCTTTGAACAATGTTATGTTAAAAATCAATATTTAATTTAATTAAACGCAACAGCTATATTTTATATTTTAAGTACGCCGATCGGGCGTGATTTATGACACTGATTATTACGTTTTATGTGGTTTTACCGTGGGTTTATAATGAACTGAAAATTATCGCTTTTTCAAACTTTGTCTATAACTATATACGGCTTAGGCCATGTTATTAATATATTTATATATTTAAAAAAAGATACGTGAATCTAATTATAGTATTGCTTTACGTTGACTATTTTTCATCTATATATATAAAAATCTGCATCACGTGTGAAAGGCTGAACCGATTTCGATTATATTCCTTGAAGTACGAGGATGGTTCTTATGTAGAGAAAACGTAAATATATACCACGGGCGAAGCCGGGGCGGATCGCTAGTCTAGATAAAGAGATCGTGTGTGTACGTACCTAATACCTAGCATCAATGCTAATAGTCATAATATAGAAATATTTATTAAAACCATAGGAGATTCAAATATTCTTCGCTCAATCGACGTATACCTATACAGATTTTATCATACGATAGTCGTTAACGTAACGTAAAATTTTATTATAAAAAGGGCCAAAGACATAAAGTTCTTTCTCCCTTAGGACCTTCTTATTTCTTAATTTATCAAAGTCAAACCTGCGTATAATAGTGGTATTACTCTTAATGAGACCAAAAAAAGCTAAAACTATCTAGATAATCCACTATCATTAACTAACAATGGACAATGGACCACGCATTTTCTTTTTATGCGAAGGCCAGCAAAAAACAATCCTTAGTTCCTCTGAAATTTATGTTAGCGACATACAAATTACAAGGGTCTTTCCGTATCATGTAGCAGCAAATTTTTCATAAAAAATATATGATTATTATATAATAATGTCCATATAATTAGATTTTGGAATAACCCACAGACATATGTCTGTGGAATAACCTTTCGTGTTACATTTTTCTCGTTTCGCGTTAAATAAAAATGGATTATAAAAGTAAGTTTTTAAATCATTAGCTACAAATTTTTTAGGTTCATTGTTGTACCCCTTTCAATATTACAACGTATTAAAACACAGAATAACAATAGTAATTACAAATTCAACTTAACTCAATTTACCTTATTTATTTTTTGTAATAAATGTATTCGCAAGATAGTACCTACTTGATAAAGTAATTCGCACTATACATTACTCAACAATAAACCAACTAGAGTGCTTTCATTACTCACATTGTACTAGCCTTGTTTACTTTCTTTTGTTAATAAATTATATTAAACAAGGATCAATGTCATTCAATACAAAAAATGTTATTTTTAAGCTATTGCCACAGAATACATAATAGTAGCTAGCTATTGCATAGCTTTTATCTCAGACTTTGAGCGCGGCGACCGAATGTAAAAATTCCGTAACGAAAAACCTAACACCCCCCACTCCAACCGGCACAGCTGCAGCGATGCGATGCTATGCAATAGATTTACCGCGGCAGACCTCGAGTGCCACACGTATTTTTTTATTATAGAATAAAGATACAATACTGTATAATAACAGCTATACATGTTCTATAGATACAATACTGTAATCATGTAGATTTGGAAGCCTTGTAGTGATATTATCCTTTCATTCAATACTTTGCTTCTTCAACTAATACGATAAATATAAAAGTTTCGACGTTCAAAGATATCAATATTTTCGAAACATAAAATACTTTTCTTGAAATACTTATTCTAATGAACATAAAAAAAACTTCTAGGAATTGCTATAACGTACATTTTATTTGGAAGAATAATGTCTGGGAAAAATGTAAAGAAAAGCAGTACCTACCATTGATAAAAAATATACATAAAAAAATTCTTAGGAAGCCTTGTTCTTTGTGTGGCTTTATGAAAATAATGTATTCACACGTGTATAATATTGAATATTGTACAGATATTTATTTATTGGTTTTATGTATGAATTTACATGTATATAATTTTGTTTAAACAGGAACTATCTTTCCGCCCGCGGTTTCACCCGCGTTTTCAAAGAAAAACTCGCATAGTTACCGTTTCTGTGGGATTTCCGGGATAAAACCTATCCTATGTGTTAATCCAAGTTACCCTCTATGTGTGTGCCAAATTTCATTGTAATCGATACAATAGTATTTGCGTGAAAGAGTAACAAACATCCATACATACATACAAAATTTTGCATTTATAAAATTAGTAGGAAATGGGATGATGGAACGCAGCTGCATGAACGTGTGCATGATATCAAAAGATGATCGAAATGCGTATTACAAATCCTTTGGTAAGCTGCGGGTTATAAATATTTTACAAGTGTTTCAATTATTGATTTTCCTAAACATGTAGGTATCTATAACAAACCAGAAAATGTATCATACATTTATTAATGTTATACAAACTAAATTTTACATTTTACAGCTTAATAAATACATATTGGTACTGTAATAACGAATGAAATTAATAAACAATATAATGTCAATTAATAAATAGGGAAAATAAGTTCCAATGAACTTCCCTAATTCATTCAAAGCCTTTCCATTAATTATTCACTGTAGAGTATTATTACAAACAATAAATGAGTCATTGTCTTAAACAGTGCCGGATAAAAGTTAAGTTCATAAATCCATAGGCCTTTATTCAGACAAATTAAACAAAGCAATAAGGACCATCAATGACAGATTTATTGAATCTCTGCGCTTCGTTACCAAATAAATTCTCTTTACTTGGGACCTTCATTGTTTGTTCGATGGAATATTGAGTTTCGTGTAGTTTTCTACTTTCAATCAGTTAAAATTTGAATGTATGCTATGTATAGGCTGTTTCGATTGTTGAAATATTGGTCACACTTTAAAATGTGCCCTTTGTTGTTCCATTACTGATAAGGAAAAGGTACTTACAATACATAATAAGGGAATAAACATAGTTATATAAATTGCTTCAAAACATAGTTATTTGTACGATCGTAATACATACAATCAAATAATTAAGTTATCCCCATACCACAATTTAAAATATGATTCTCAAGCAACATATTTTAACTTCCCTTTAGAAATCACATTTTTACACGCTTTATATTAGCTTCACCTGTATGTTTGTAACCGACTGTATGTTTGTAACCGACTTCTTTGGGCGCGATTTTGACCCACTTTAAACGGCCAGATTTCGTTCAAACTTTGTAGATTTATTGAGGACCGATGACAATACAATAATTTGATAAAATTTTCTATTTTTTATTGTTCGGTTTTCTATGAAAAGCGTGTTTTTTAGTTTTTTTAAACTACATATTATTTACTTAACGAAAACCCCATAATTTATGTAACAAATCACTCCACTGAACCTCTAAGTGGATGATCAAGGCCGCATTTCATTACAAAACGTTCAACTTTATTTACATAAAAGGTAATGGATTTCGTCATTTTATTAAAAAAGGTTGGCAAGGTAATTGCCAAAGTTATTGTTTCCTAAAACCCTTCTTTGCTTTAATTGACTCACCGGGCGTGTAACTCGTAGAATACATTAACTCTAAAGAGCTTTTTGTGTGCTTTTTGCACCAGAGTTAATTTTCCTGTTAACAGTGCAGTTGAGAGTATAAAAGATCCACTTTGCGTCGTGAATTAACTCTTTCAAAATCTCTACAAAAGTGCAAGTACTACTTAGAAATTTACACGTGAATCATTGCTAATTTTTCTGTGGTAATTAAATACAAAAGTGGTTTTTTTTCATTGCTGCAGAACATTATTCACTAATATCATAGACATTTGTCCCTAAATAATATAAATAATATTATACTATGTTATAACCAAACCTATTTAAACTCAGCCTTTCTCTTCCAAAATAAATAAAATCTACGAAAAATCAGAAAATATAAGATGCAAAATGAAACTTCAATTTGCGTATTCCACTTGAGAACATTCGTTATCGTAAAATAAACACAATACACTTCTGTGATACAGTTTCTACTCCATAGTTTCCAATACAAATAACAATTGAATATCTCTGAATTACGACAGCAAACATAGAGCGATGAGATATCCGCTAAGTCCACGTAATAACTTCCCAAAATTATTCAATAGACGGGTTCATACAGAGCGAGCATCCTCGCGAAGCCTTGTGAAGCAGCTCTGTCAGTGTGGACGTGGCTAGGCTAAAGAAATGAAATGAATACTCTTTATTGTACATGTGAAGTAGATTAAACTTAGATTACATATATTTTTCAATTATATAATATTATCTGTTATCACTTTGACAGTTTGTCCTATTGCGCACATGAATAATAAAACTACTCGTAGTTATTTCTTACATCTTATATTTATCATCATCACGTTACATACATAGAACTATAGTTTGTAACATATTTGATATAGCTACTTATAATAGAGATGTACAAAGAGCTTTATCGCTCGTGAACGATTCCTTCCAAGAAACTCGATATAGATAGACAGTGAGCAAGAGTTAAAGTGACAACCAACGCGCATCCTACACCGAGGTTCGTCCACACGCACTGATCGGGCTGCATTTGTTTCGCGGGGCTGCTCGCTCTGTGTGGTCGGTGTAATGGTTCGGTCAGATAATACGAAACTCTGACAAGGCCGGGATTTATTTACTTTATAACCTTCGTAATGAACTTGAACAAATCCTGATTGAGACGCTTGAGTACCAAGAAATATCTTTGTGCGAGTTTTTGTAACCCAGCTTGAGATTATTTACACTATTTTTGTGGGAACGTGCTGAAAATATTATGATTGGATAAAGGAGTTTTATTTAAAAATGGTCCTGTAATTTCAGTATTTGACATTCGTCACGAAATGAGAAGTGGAATAGTAATTTATGTAGTTACCCCGTTTGCTAATTTTAAAATATTTAACGAATAAAATAAGTTTTAAATATAAATTACATTCATTTCTATATTCTAATAACTCCACCAAAAATTGAAAAAGGTAATAAGCCTTACAATTACTTAAAATCTAATTCAATGTATGATGAAGATGAAATTTGCTACATATATTTTATAACCAGTATTAACACATAGGGTATAATCCCGGATCAAGCCAGACAAAGCCGGGATGAGCAATAATTTAATCCTTCCCCGTCATCACATTTACTCAAAGTTCATAATATTACTCCTCTTCTTAGAACACGCGAATTAAATTCGAGCTTTCATATAAATACACTTCATAAAACTTATAACATTATTTACGTTGGTATGTCAATTTCATATTACCAAGCTTAGAATATTACGTAAGTCGTAAATTGGACGAAGTTTTTAGTACTTTTGTTAAATCTGTGGAAATGTTCATGTTTGCTTGATGTACCTTAGTGATACTTTTCATTACGTACGGCTCTATATCATAGTCGGAATGCTGTATGTGCCTGCTTTGACAGAAATAAATACACACCTATAAAAAAGTTAATACAATAGCAAAACTTTATTCAAATCTATTCCAGTGCTTCTGTGTATGAGACTGAACTATCATATTAGAAGCATCTTTTGCAATTTTTCTCAAAAAACTACTGTGATTAACATGATAATTACAATCAAAACCATGCGTATTAGAAACAAATGATGAGATCTCAATAAACATTATTGTGAAAAAAAGAACTTGTTTCTGTACATAGTAGTAGTTACATATTTACTTCTAGCGATAAAGCCACGGGTGAAATTAAGTTTACATTATTAACAATTTGACTGAAACCAATCCGAGTCAATCAATATTATAATAGACCATGATTGCTTATTATGAATTGATTCTTGATTATCCCTCACTCCCTTATCAGCCGTACCTTTCGCCTTAATAAATTCATTTTTATCCTACAATGGGAAAAGAATTGAATGAACAAAATGACTCTCACAATCCGCTGTTCAGAGAAATCCTTTTTTTAATAAACATAAATTTACACGCATTGTAAGGTAACTTTTGAAATGCTCTTTTAGCATTATATTCATTGCTTTTGATTCGAACGGGTTTACAAATAGTGTTTTTTTAATACCAACTTTGACTAGATTTCAAGGACTACAGATTAAAAATATATAATAATGACTGCGTGAATAATACCTACTACTTGTTATGTCTACGTAATCAACTAAGAAGATAATAATATACTAGCTATGTCGCGTGGTTTTACCTGTAGGCAAGTGTAAGGCAAGTAGTTCTATTACATGTGTTATTCTGGTACATAAACTACATTACTACCAAGTCTCATTAAAATCAGTTCATCAGTTTTCCAGTCAAAGAGTAACAAACAGAAAATTTATGAGGATGGATCCTCATAAATTTACAATTTTCATATTAGTAGGAGGATTTCTATGTGAATAATTCTCTTATTTAGTAGGATAACAATGTAAATAATACTCTTATAGAGAAAGTATATAGAACCAATATATACCAATATCCTGAAACCGATAGTTACGCAATACCATTGGAAGGATATTAGGAGTGATAGCAAACACTGCCTTTGATTTGATGTATGGAGCAAACAATTCAACGAACTAGTGGCTTCATTACATCATATAGTGATTTTGGGATCTTATTGCTTTGGGACTTCGATATTTTATTTAACGGCTGTAACGTACATAATGTACTATTTTTTTATAATGTTATTCGTTTTGTAGTCCGTCAGACTTCAGTCATTGATGCAGTTGTTTTTGAGCTATAAATAAATTTGCTAAATTAAACTATCTCATCGATCGACGATCGTTTAAATCCAAATTAGGTATTATCAACTTCGTTGACTACAACGTAGTCGTAGTAAGTAGCATTAGGTATTCACAAACAATTTTAAACTGTATCACATTATTAATCCATACTAATATTATAAATGCGAAAGTAACTCTGTCTGTCTGTCTGTTACTCAATCACGCCTAAACTACTGAACCAATTTTCATGAAATTTGGTATGGAGATATTTTGATACCCGAGAAAGGACATTGGCTACTTTTTATCCCGGGAAAATGACGCAATCCCGGAAATCCCACGGGAACGGGAACTATGCGGGTTTTTCTTTGACTGCGCGGGCGAAGCCGCGGGTGGAAACCTAGTTATAATATAACATAATATAAAATGTTATTCAGAGGAATATAGACCTATTCAGGATTCTGTTTTGTCTAATAGAGATATACGTAGCACTTCTTCCAACCACTAGACATATCACATATCGAACTTCAAGCCAGCAACATTGACCACTCAGAAAATACAGGATAGGTAATCCTAGCGCATGAAAACGATAAACTGCAATAACAACCCCAAGTATAAGTCAATAAGAACTATAAAAAGACCAATACTAGAAGCTACAACATAAAATAGAGTCATAACAAACATAAACATTGTTTACAGTTACAGGTGTTGTTTCTCACCATCGATCATATCAACGATTACTGGGGACCATTAATATGAAGAATTGCTATTTTCCTTATTTCGTAATCATTTATCTATTCAGCGTCTTGCAAGGCATATAATATATCACCATCTATTTGTGTCTACTCCCATAAGATTATCTAAATATAAGTGATTTTACTTAGAAAGTAATCACTAAAACAAATTCACAAACACACCTTATGTCGTGTCGTGTTGTATGTATTATATTAGTACATATAGAATTATAGAAAATACACTACCTACTGCTTTCCTTAGTCATCAACATTTAGAATAGAATATGTACCTATCGTTAAAAAGAATAGGTACTCTAAAACGAAATACATGCTTGGATATTATCACTATCTTTTTAAATCCGAAACGATTTAGACCCACAAAATGCAGTCTTATTATAACAGCATTTAATTTGTTTTTCAGTAATAGGTAGAATATAATAGGTAATACATGTGTGTTTTATGAATAACTAGCGGTCCGCCCCGGCTTCGCCCGTGGTACATATTTACGTTTTCTCTACATAAAAACCATCCTCGTACTTCAAGGAATATAATAAAAAAAGAATTATCGAAATCGGTTCAGCCGTTCTCGAGTTATGCGCTTACCAACATATTTTGCGATTCATTTTTATATTATAAGACTAGCTTTCCGCCTGCGGCTTCGCCCGCGTTTTCAAAGAAAAACCCGCATAGTTCCCGTTCCCGTGGGATTTCCGGGTTAAAACCTAGCCTATGTTACTCGTGGATAATGTAGCTTTCGAATGGTGAAAGAATTTTTAAAATCGGTCCAGTAGTTTATGAGCCTATTCATTACAATCAAACAAACAAACAAAGTTTTCCTCTTTATAATATTAGTGTAGATTTATGTGATATTCAACGACTGAAATAATGATTTTAGTTCGCCAATAATAAAATCATCGCTTTAAATTAAATTTCCATTAGATGCGTGACTGGACATACATTATATCATTGAAATTACAATTAACGTTTAAAACAAAGGCATTTATTAAAAAGCAACAACTCTTTCATAAATTAACTTCATATAAAAGCACAACAGATAATTAAATACCCAATAATAAAATTTCAGTAAGCAAAATTACCAATTTACAACAGAAATAATTGGGTCGTTGCTTATTCGGCTTTTCCGACCTTTATATGGCTTTGTATTGTATTGTAATTAATTTTCAATATAAATGATACAACTTTTCAATAAACTTTCTGAATGTGTAACCTTTTTATTATTAGTACAAACTTTCCCAACTTTTGACAAAGTATTGGTCATATTTTATGTTATGGACGCCATACTTTTTGGTGCTTTAACTATTATAAAAGTTCTTGCTATTAGGTAATTGTTATAATATGGTAAATATTAAAGCAATAATATAAACATACTGATGACAAAGTTATCGTATCGCTCATAATAATAAGTCCATTAAAAGTTACATTGAGGGTTGTGTTTATCAGAAGACGCATTATTTTTTTATGTGAAAGTGCTAATACCTACTTAAAAATGTAACATTGGACAATTGTCTATAATTATCTACTCTTTACTAGCAATTAAAGAATGAAATGAATATAAGTTATTTGATGCAATCAATTTCCTAATAACCAAAATTCCTATATATTCCTATGGAAGCCTGTGATTTTCTATCGAAAAATATTACTGAGAAAAATGTTTCATAAAACCTGGTAGAGCCCATATTTTCGAGTTCATTTAACTTAAGGTAAAGTTTAGGGGGTTGAAATATAGTCATTATTTCAATAAACCACCAAACTAATAGCATAAACTATCTTTGTAGATTACACTAATTGAATCCGTTGAATGTATTAAGTACAAAAACGTTAAAGTACTGAACAATAATAATAAACAACAAACTTGTTTGAAATTATATCACTAAAGTCTAAACTTCGAGTAAAGATACGCTTTGAGATCCAGGAGCTTAAGAAAAAGTAAAAAGGTTAAAATTGAGTAACAATAAATAAACTGCAGCTAGCTTTTCGCCCGTGGCTTCGCCTGCGTTGTGGGTATGGAAATCTCGAATCGTTCTCAATTTGAAATTTCAACAACGTCGTAAATGTGCATTCAATGTATTTCTTTTATAATTTATAGGAAGTATTCTTTTGCACGCCTCATTAAGCGAAGCGTTGAGGTGGGTACTACTGTCACTTCGCGCAAAACATCTGATTTTTCAAACTTAAAATGTCTTTATGTATCATACATTGCACTTGTAAGATAATACATACACACACATATTAAGAAAAAACACTATTTTTAACATTCATGATATTTTTGATGTCATTTTTGTTATTTAAACTAGTTAAAAAACAGTTTAAAAAAGTTCTGTCTTGGACGTCCGTGTGTCTGTATGTGCGGAGGATTTTTTTATTTATTGTCAGAAACAACAAGATTAACAAGCATATAAGCCACAGAATACTTAATAGTAGCTAAATAGAAGTGTACAGCTGTGATTAAAAAGAAGAGTAAAACACCACCGAGATTTAATTATAATCTCATATTATTAGCCTACATATTGTCACAAAATATTACCTATGTTAAGAATTTTATATTATTTGTTTCTAAAGAATTTGTTATTCAATTTAATCAATAAACGTTCATGTCTTTGTGACTGCGTAAAAAGAATTTGCAATCTTCAATCTAAAAACACAAGGGAAATAGGACACAACGCTCAAGAATGTTCTCGAAACAAATCCTATGGGCACAATGTATTGCATTGATGTGATCAATATAAACGGAATTGGTACGCATATTTTTGCAAGACGTATGACTAGATAAATTTATGTTTTTAAATGTGTTTTATGCGTAAAGTGGGTTGTAATAAGTGCGTTATTTATGAGGTTGAACGATTGAATAATAGATTTAATGTTCCCAATTGAAATGAAATGTTGTGTCGGTCTTTTCGATGAATGCATACTTACAGGACTGGATAAATAAAGAGTACTTGCACGTATTTATTTATTATACTTCATTGTACAAACATAAATGGATAACGCAGAAAAATATAACAATATCACAAAAGGGCATCATTTGTACAAAAGGCGGCCTTATTGCTGAACAGCAATCTCTACCAGGCAACCTGGTAGGAAAGGTAATGTATGAAGGTCGAAGGTATTAATAATATTTACATATTTTAGTCACAGATTAGACACTAGGTTTAGTTATATATCACTAGTATATTATAGTGTGACTAGTATATATGATAATTATAGTTTAAGATAAATGTTATAATTGTGCTCTCTAAGAAGAAATAACAGCTGATTCTTTAATCTATCACAGGACGAACCCAAAAATTAACTAGGTATAAAAAGTAGTCCATTATTTAATTATCAGAACTATATTATGGTTCTATAGCAGATATAGAAGAAGTAAAAGCGAATATTAAAGGTATGAAGCCGCTTCCCCTGAACACTTGACCTTTTACAGTAAAAGGTAGATGAAGAGTGGGAACCTTCTCTTAAAAACTAAAGCCGATGACAGTGTTAATTTTTAATCTAGTAAAATTTACAAAAAGAAGTCTATTAGATTAGGAATATGTCTAAGTACTTAATTATATACCTACTTCAAGAAGTATTATGTTTTCAGTATTTTTATTAGTTTACTTTTCTTTAAGAACCAGAAATAGGCTAACTCGGTCGTATCATAATATTATCTAACACTCACAAAGCTCAAAATAAATTCCCCTTAGCCGACAAAATCCACTACCAATAAAGTCAAATCAAACAAAAAACAGTTAGCCAGCGAAAGGGATAATAAAAGAAACATTAAGGGCCTTCATGAGTCCATGTAAGTACGGTTTATACTCTGACCCTGACACCTCGTTACAGTAAGTGATCAATTTGGAACCGTCCCGCTGGTAACTCGTAAAACCTTTTAATAAACTGCTCGAGACTGCTGACGCTAATCGCCTTTGAATATCAAATATGGAGTGTTGTGTTGATGGATCGATTTTTTAAATATCTCGCTAATGGAAGTTTTCGGTTACTTAGTACTTTGGTTACTATTCATCAGTCAGGATCATTTATTTGTGGTAGAGACAGACGAGGCAACTTAGAGCATTAAGAGCGCATATTCTATTTAACGCAAGTCAAAAACTCCGCGATCTATTACGATAGATCGCGGCTTGCGCTATCCTTTTACTATGAACAGCATAGGTCCGCAGGAGAGCGCCGAGCAACATGTCCTCTCTCTGGAAAGGCTCGCTGCCGACTGATTTTAATCGGGTCGCGCGCAGTGTTTTATAGTACTTTAAAAAAATTTGTAGAAAAATAATAGAGGTACCTTAGTTGATTTTTTAAATTTTATCTTATAAGTAAGACATTCTTTTATTGCAATATGTATAAATTATATTCAATAAAGTCAAATATCTTGGTGAAAATAATCATTTTGTCGACTATAATTTCTAAAAAAATTCACATTGTTCGGATTTTAATTTCGTAAGTTAGGAGTCCAAAATAAAAAAATCTTTTAACTAACTATTTTAATAAGGATTTTTGCAGTTAGTTAAAAATAATTGTGTGTTAGATCTGTCAGCAATTTCAGATATTTTTAGCTTCGAAATTGACACTAAAAGTGAAATCAAGTAATCATCGGCTCAGTTATCTTGATGGTATTCAGAAATACTGTATTAATTGAAAAAAACTCTTAACTAACTACATAGACAATAAAATTTCCTAAAATTATTAGTAATTCATATGTTTGTAAGATAAGTGGTTGATGGACAATCTGGTTTGAAAAATCACATATTTGAGCCAAACAGCGCACGGACCGCGTAAACCCTCTTAAACCGACTGCTCTAAGCGGAGTAAAGAATCAATTGTGTCGTCTTAAATTGTAGTGGCAATTATTGGTACCTTCTTACGAAATAATATTCAATGGTAAATATAAGAAGATGGAAAAGTTGACATTATCGACTTTCTCCGGGATAACACCATACAACGAGTAAGTTGTAAAGGATCATTACGGATTTTTAGAAAAATACTAGGAATATAAACAAGAAAACTTCTTGGTTTAGCAGAGACGAAGTAAAGCGAAGTTTTTTAATAATAGTTTCAAACTAAAAATATTGGAACAGTAGGGTCTAGAATAATTGATAGAATACACTACGTTTCCTATGATATATAAAAAAGCTAGATACGTTACCCGCTCTCTATTTTGTCAAGAAAAAACTCAGCTAAGTGCCCGAGATTCACTTAGTCACGCACCATTCAGAGTCGTGGCTGGACGTTCTTTTTATATTTTAATCGGCAGTTGTTATTACGAAGTACATGAGTGAGACATGTATTATATCTCGTGCGTGAGAGTGAAAGAGAGAACAACTGTATTGGTGATAATGCGTTAGTAAGTAGGTATGTATTAATTACGCTGTTTTTAGTGCAATGATGTTGGCGTATGCCGCGTCTACTAGTATAATAGAGTCATTGTACGTTGCAGAGATTTGCGACTAGAGCTCATAACATTACGTTATTTTCATAATCTAATCTAAATTTTGTTAGGTCTTAGGTGACTTTTTACTAATTAATCCCGCTTACGTCTTCCCCGAGAAATATAATTTTAATCTATTCTCTATCCTATCCTATCTCTATCTAGGCAGGCATGGCCCTTCATAGACTGCATCACTATTTACCATCAGGTAGTAGTGCAGTCAAATGCCTGGCTATTCTATATAAAAAAAAGACGGGTTGCACTCCGGGAGTGCCGGCAGAAGTGAAAACTTGATTATTAACGTTGAGCATGTTTGATATTTTGGAATGGTATCCGTCTTACGCTTTTTCGATCAGGTCACGTGTCCTGACGCGAGTTTAAGATTTTATACCCATTACAGAAAAAGTGCTCTACGCCGCTAAAGAAGTTTTCACTTCAAAAATGTGATTCGTGATTGAATGAATGTATAACATTAACATTTTATTACGATTACATTACTTTTGTGATAAGATTATTTTACTTTTAAACCCAGTTTTCGCCGAGCAGAGTAGGAGAGCTCTGTAATTCTGAAGCAAATAGGTTTCTAATAAAATGTAATCCTTCTAAATTAGTGGTCCATAAATGTAATCCTTCTAAATTTTCGGGTTGTCTGGCAGAAATCGCTTACAGCGATAAGACCGCCCTCTGTACATGTTGTTACTTGTGTGGTTCTTAGTTTATAATCCTGTATTAAGTGTGCAATAAAGTATTTTTCATTCATTCATTCATTCATTCATTCATTTCTAAATCCAAAAACAAGGTATTGAATTTGTCATTCACAAATAATATCCTATCAGGGGACGTTCAAATGAAGCAAACAATTTGTGAGATCAACCTTGGACCTTTACATGAGATTGGAGTAACTTCACTATATTTTGTAGACAGTTCAATTTCCAGGCGGGTTACGATAAGGACTTTTATCTATACTTATAATAAATCTGTAGAGAGGACAATTCTGTACATGAAATATATTAAAAAAAAAACTATGAAGGGGTGATAAGGGATCGCTACTGATGCCAAAAATGCAATCAGTAAAATTTTTGTCTGTCTGTCTGTCTGTCTGTCTGTCTGTCTGTCTGTATATTCGCTATAGAAACAGAAACTACACGACGGATTTTAACCAAATTTGGCACAATTATTCTTCATACTCCTGGGCAGGTTATAGTAAAAGAATCATGTAAATCGGTGTAGAAACACCAAAGTTATACATGAAATACGCTATTAAGTCATCGCGCGTGAATACAGACTCATGCCATAAGGATTATTTTTGTGTATCAGTTGCCGCGTTCGACGCGCTTCGCGGCGGGGGCTATAAAAAGGCGGCGGGTCTGCACCCGTTTCGCGTTGTCACGGCATCACGTGTGAACGGCTGAACCGATTTCGATAATTCTTTTCTATTATATTCCTTGAAGTACGAGGATGGTTCTTATGTAGAGAAAACGTAAATATGTTCCACGGGCGAAGCCGGGACGGACAGCTAGTCTAGAATAATATAATAAAAAAGAAGGATATATGGTGCTTTTCGTACATGCTTCAACACGTAAAAAACATCTCTGAGAGAGAATATAAAAAATTGGCCTAGAAGAAATTATTACTTCAAGTATATAAGTGACATCACGAGTGCAGCCAGGGAAAGTAGCTAAAACACATATTGTAACAAATAAATAATAAGAATAATAATTGCAGTTAAGGATAGAGAATTTATAAGACACTAGCTGCTCCGCGTGGTTTCACCCCCGTGGCTCCACTCCTGTTGGTCGTAGCATGATGATATTATAGCCTTCCTCCATTAATGAGCTATCTAACACCGAAAGATTTTTTTAAATCGGAGCAGTAGTTCCCGAGATTAGCGCGTTCAAACAAACAAACACACAAACTCTTCAGCTTTATAATATTAGTATAGATTTAAATCGTTATTTCCGTTACCTACATATTATTATTTATTATTAATGTACAATGATAATGGTTGAAGATTATCTCTTTGAACAGCTATTAACTTCAAAACAATATAATTTAAATTTATACTAGGATCATCAGCTTATTGTCTCTATTATGTATCACTTATTTATTAGTTTAAGGTGCCAAATGATTTATTGTTGCACGCGGTGAAAACTAAATTGGTATTTAAAACAATTCAGTAGCTCCAAATATTTCCGCAAATAAATGTTTATATAGATCATAACAACTTATAAAATAATTCCACTGAATTGAAAATAGTTTTTAAAACACCTTATAAACGTAGAAAGGCGCTCATATAAGCTTCCAAACGATATTCGCGAACAAATAACACGACGAAATGTTCAATGTAAATAACGCATAATTCATAAGCCCATAAAATAAAAACAATTTACTAAGAGCCCGAAGCACCTGCCCTTATTAAGAATTCATTAAGCCATAATCTCTTTTATAGCTTTTATAGCGTCGTTATAAAATTTATAGATTCATCGGACAATATCAGAAGTAATTAACATTGAATTGTATTGCTGTATAACAATGAATCGATGAAAATATATCTAACACTAGTTTCACACGTGGCTTTGTTCATGTAATTTATAGTTGGAAAATGCTTTTCGATACACAGTTGTATTCTCTTACTTAGTAGCCCATGTCAGATGCCATATTTTTAACTTCGTAGGTTAATATATCAAAATTTTCATAAATCAAACGAACACTAAGCAGATTTTCTCATTCACTAGCTCACATTTTCACTGGAAAAAGTAAGCGTTTTATGAAAATTAAAGTTCTGGTTTTACATTCTTCATTATAATTACATTACCTAATTCTTTTATTAACCAAATAAAAAATACACTTTTAATCTCAATAATATAATCTTTATAGAATACACGTTAAAAATGACAGAACAAAATTTCAACATCATTTATTAGCATGAACAAGCATTATTCATCAACATGTATCTTAAAGGCGCCAGTAAAATTCTGTTTTATACGTGTTTAAACATTCATTAGTCGTATAAAACATTTGTATACAATGTGAGTTATTATAAAAACCCAACAAAACCGTGATTTATCAAAAACTGCTGCTGCTGAGATATTCTTAAGTCTTAATCTTAGCTCTTTCCCACGACATACAATTACAGTTTGCACATTGAAAATATTAGTAACTAGCGGTCCGCCCCGGCTTCGCCAGTGGTACATATTTCGCAATAAAAGGTAGCCTATGTTCTTTCTCAGGGTCTAAAGATTATCTGTGCCAAATTTCATCGAAATCGGTCCAGTACTTTATGCGTGAAAACCATACATACATACAAACCTTTCCTCTTTATAATATTAGTATAGATGGGCACAAAAACTATCTTTGTCCTTGTTTAGAAATAGTGAAATAACATATCCATTTGTTTTCTGAGACTTTTTTAATCTTAAAACAACTCTAACTTAAAGAATATTAAAATAGAGCAAAATTTGCCATTAAGGTTAGATTCAGCGCAAAATATTTCCCTCATATATATAATTTTCCCACTCATATTAATAAATAACCTTGCCAAGGTACCTTATCTCTCGATCAAAATACAGGTTGTTTTTCCCATCTCACCTACGCAATATAAATTTCCCATCGAAAACATCACGCTGTGCTTAGTTCGACACCAAAAATAGATTTCGCGAAATTGGAAAAGGTCACTATACTTAATTGAAGAATTACCAGGGTTTCCCTACTGACGTCATTCTGTCTACAAATCATTAGTATTTAGTTTTAGCGTAAGAAGTAATTGTAATATATTGACATATTATAAAATCTTAGGAATGCCAAAACTGTACATTGAATATTTTTTTTTATATCGAAACAAAAAATATAGCTTTTAGAATTTTTGTATGTGTATACAGGTTCAAGTAAGTGTCAAATTTGGTACAGAGGATAGCTTAAGACCTGCAAAAGAACATGGGATATGTTTTATCCCGGAAATCCCACGGGAAAGGGAACTATGCGGGTTTTATTTTGACTATGAGGGCGAAGCCGCTGGCGTTAAGCTAATTCATAATAAAGTACCTAGGTAATTACAAACATTCTATATCCTATAGCAATTTAATAAGACTTTTTGTTGAATTGACAGCTCTAAATTTAATCTGTGGATTCGTTAATTTTATTCCGTAAATAAAAGTTATCGGATGATTGAAATCTATCTTGAGCCTGTCTGATTTCTGATTAAATCGTTGATTTGACTTTATGGCACAGTTTTTTCACGCTACAAAAAACAGATTATAGTATAAACAAAATAAGTCCGCTCCTGTTGGTCTTAGCGTGATGATATTTAGCCTATAGCCTTCATCGATGGCTATCTAACACTGAAAGATTTTTTCAAATCGGACCAGTAGTTCCTGAGTGCGCGTTCAAACAAACAAACAAACTTTTTTCGATTGTTTTCGATCCAGTTTTTAATCGGTTTACGGCGAATTTTATAACCCAGTATAGAAACTAATAATTATAAACGGTTTAATTAAGCCTCTTTAGATCTTACGAAGTTCATTAACAATAACCCGAAATTCCACATCAAATGGTATGATTTTCCATACAACAGCATCTCATTATAAAATTTTGATTACTTTCAACCGATGTATAAACTTTGTAATTAATTCGTTGGTCAGTAATTACTCGTGTACTATAATTAGCTTGAAATTTGAAACTCCATTATTTTTCACAAGGGTCACGGATCTAAGTGTAATTATTTTGTAAATCGAGATGGTTTACAATACTGATTTTCCCAGAATTTTTATAATAAAGAAGGCTATTGTTATTTTGCACTTAATAAAAACATAAATTTGTGTTGCTATCCAAATATAGTGAAAAAATACAAAAAATTATGTATTTTAATAAAGAATTAAGTTAAGTGAAAACCACTACATTATCACATTGTAAAGAAAATGCGTTTTCATAGAAAGTTGGTTGTAGAAATTATAATAATTACGGTCGGTACCCATGGTTTGATTTACTGCAAAAAAAAATAAAGAAAATAACTAATTTCAGCCATTATAACAATACCAACATCACAATACAGTTTAAGTTACTACATATCGACAACTTGTTACATTATTTTAATTCTAAACATAGTCTAGTTACCAGACTAGAGGTTTGTTAAACACAACATTAGTTACAGACTACTTTAGGGTCTCTTTGAAATAAGGGTCAAAGTTTTCCAATCACTCAATGTAACTAACCAAATTAAATTATTAACAACTTGGTGTTACTATTCAAAAACGAATATGTCTGTTGAAGACTAATAATACATCATATTTTGAGTGGCAATACTATCTCTAGTATTCAAAGAATATGCCCCAGTTCATGTACCTACTATCGATTAATATTTATTATTAATGGGGGGCAAGTATCTCGCCTCGCGACGGTGTTGAAAAAAAACTCTGGCTGAGTGGCCAGACGGCCGGAGTCTAGGGCGACTGAGTGAGGAACCTACGGACTATCCGAGCGTTATCCAGAAGGACTGCCCGCTGTATCCCCACTGTCATGGGCTTCACCGGTAAATCCAACCTCCTTAAATATTGTTTATTATTAACTAGCTTTCTGCCCAAGGCTTCGCCCGCTTTGTCTAAAACATAATAAATTATATACTAAAACCTTCCTCTTGAATCACTCTATCTATTAAAAAAACCGCATCAAAATCCGTTGCGTAGTTATAAAGATTTAAGCATAGGTACATTATAGGGACAGAGAAAGCGACTTTGTTTTAAAGTATGTAGTTGATATTTATTACATGTAAAAATAAAGACATGCATATGATAACAAACATCCTTCCATCCAAACATATTCATTAGGTTTCAAACTTGCATTAATGTATAAACTGTACTTTATAGGGCGTCGAGTTGAGTCGTAAATTTTTTTGTGCTTAGCTATTGTCTTAAGGAACCTAAATCTGAAATTTCATTTGTAGAAAACTATTAGTTTTTGAGTAACGAATTTTTGAAAATCGGTAAATTACTATAGAAAGTTACTCACCAACAAAAACAAGAAAGTTTTCGCCTGAAATAAATATCTAAGTACCCGTAATCATTGCTACTTAAAAACGTCATAAAAATTATATTGGCTTGGGTAGTCGGAAACTCTAGATAAAAGTTGCTAATGTACAAAAATAATAGACAAAAGAATCTCAACTTTCTGATTAATAGATTAGAATAGTGCAGTAGATTATTATTTTTTATTTCGAATACTTACTAAATAATTCATACTTGAGGTAGACACAAAAATCTTTCAAGCTTGCGAAATTGCTTGAAAACTTCAAACACAACAACATAAAATCAAATATTATTAATCTCTTTCAACCTACGCAAACTTTAAAACCAATAAAGTTATATGTTTTAATTGCCCCTAAAGCGTAATTTACACAATATCACATAATTAAAATACTAATAACATTGTGCAATAGCTTTCAGCCATTATTAAGCTCTATATAGTTTAGTATATTCTAATGTTTGATTTTACGCGAGTATACATTTAGAATTGATTTTAAGCGCGATTTATTGATTATATTATTTCCTATAGTGAAATATTTAGTTTTACATGTTACATTTATATATAATATAAAGATACGTAAGTAGGTTTCATTTCGTTGAAGATCACAATTATTATATTATCTCCCAATTATACAGAAATTCAACAGCAATATTTTTTTAATTTTATTCATTTCATTTGAAAAGATAATTTACAATGATTCCCACATAATATGTGTAGGTATATAATATGCCTCCCACACTTGATGAGAAGCCCAAAAAATGTTAAAATATTTAAACGTAGCACAACGATTTCTGCCACCTTTCTGCCATCTACATATAAATTTTAAACTAAACGAAAGAAATTAAATTCGTAAAAAAGAAATAATATGAAATATATTTATAACTTTTATCTAATATTTTACTCCCTACTAGCACTAGCTACTATTAAGTATTTTGTGCTCGTACTTTTGCATATATTACCCGGTTAACTGAACGAGTTTCTTTGCTTAAAAGGATGATCTATTATTTGTTACAAAAAGTACTTACGAGTATAAAAAGTACTAACGTAACTGAATATCTACTCAAATCACCTACTCCCGTTATAATTACCGTACCCTGCAGTAAAAAAACAATTTACTCCAAACACCTAAACAGTAAAAGTACATATTATGAATACATAAGAAGCATTAGCTAAATTCCTTACCATTGTTCTTTCTACAAACATAGTCCATTACTACGATGTACCATGTCGGCAGTAAAGACATATATTCAGCAAATATGTAAATCAACTCAATTTACGCAGTGGTTACCTCGTTACAGGCACGTAACCGTAACCGTGGTACAAACGTAACCGTAACGGCGGTTAAGGTACACAAATTATATTTACCCATTCTAAATATCTTACGCTTTGAGCAATCAATCGAGTTGCCTTCAATCTGTTTTATTGCGAACATGACTCGTTTATAGCTTCCGGAAAATGAATAAAGTTAACATAAGTAATTTTTACCTCATTGAAAAATTAGAGCTTTTAACTGAATTTGTTTATATTGATAAAATAAAGTTATATTAAGCCTATACAATCTCCAAGCTTATAGTTAACTAGCTGTGCCCCGCGGTGCTTCCCTCTTGTTGATCTTAGCGTGATCATATATAGCCTATAGCCTTCCTCGATAAACGGGCTATCTAACACCAAAATAATTTTTCAAATCGGACCAGTAGTTCCTGAAATTAGCGCGTTCAAACAAACAAACTCTTCAGCTTTATAATATTAAGTATAGTTTAAAAAATATACAATGACCTAATTGAAGTTCTTTCTCCTAACCTTTCAACAAATTTTTGTTTCTACGCATATCATAATACCTATCACAACAAGGAAACGCATTCCAGAAGATAATATTATTTTCATAATAAAATCAACAAAGCTCGCAATCTTACGTATTTAATAAACCTCGTCAAAAATTTCCTCATAACCCACTTTCAGAGCAATTGTTTAACATAATTAAAAATAAGCGACCAATATTTTCACATAAACAAGTTTTTATGAGATCATAAAATTATAAATAATTTTTGTGTTGTAAGTCTTCACGGTTGTAAGTCATATCGTAAATATATAATAGTAAGAACGTTTTTATTTCTGAATGAAAATTATTACGTCCTGGACATCTTGAGGGCACTGAAAAACTATTAAGTTATATTGGATCTCATTTAATAGGTTAGGGGCTAAATTAATTCAATAGAGCGAACAGCACTAAATAAATAAAAACCAAAAGTGACTCTCATTCTGGCAATTAGGTACCTCAAGTCACATATTATTACAAAAAAGATAGCAACCACAATAGGAAAATTATGCCAAATAATCAAATTGTGATTTTAGAAATTCATAGCGAATTTATTTTTATCATTTTTCTCTACTGACAAAGAAACCAGAAACCTTTAAAGAATAATATGTCCTGTCTGCGATTTTATGGTCTTCATTTAATGTGTATGAGCGATAACTTTTTTATCAATAAAGGGAAAACCTTGTGTAATATTTAGATAAATTTCTTTATTTCTCAAACAACATAGACAGAAAAAGAACGCATTCAAAAACAATAAGTCCTAAATACATTCAATCACTACATAGTATAAAACAAAGTCTCTTTCTCTGTCCCTATGTCCCTTTGTATGCTTAAATATTTAAAACTACGCAACGGATTTTGACGCGATTTTTTTAATAGATAGAGTGATTCAAGAGGAAGGTTTTAGTATATAATTTATTAGGTTTAAGACAAAGCGGGCGAAGCCGCGGGCGGTAAGCTATAGTTACATATAAAACCTTCCCACATCTGGAGTTGAGAATACCGTCTCGAAAAATGTTGTCGTATGTAATTCACATCTTTACGCAACGATAAACAAACCCAATTATATCAGCCAATAAATGCCAAAGCAAAAAATATAACCGAAAGAGGACTCAATAAATTCAATGATCGTCCCTTTGAATTCTTGTATATTTCTTGTATTTGCTCCACGTTTTGAGTGAAAAAATCTAGCCACGTTTTGCGCTCGAATTGTTACTTATTCCATCTGTTGTACAAAACGAGTTAAGAGACTTTATTATCTAAAAAAGAATAGGATTCTTGTAAATTTTGGCTGGATATAAATGAAGTTTGTTGAGACGGATTTTAACTTTAAAGCAATCAATGTAATTCTACGAAACGATCTTTTAAAACGTCTCAAAAATAATCAAAATACGTAATTTTAAAGCAATAATCCGAGTCCATTTATTCCATTATAGATTCTATAGCTCTCAATAGGTGTATTGAAATCATGGACGAATTGAAATTTAAGGAAGAGAAACTTTAATATAGATAATATTTAGATCATAGATTAAGGATTGGTCTCCGCTCGCGTGCTACGACTAGATACCGCCTCACCTAAAAACAATAACTCCGTGAGTG
>CAJQZN010041061.1:0-23660 GCA_907164685.1 Colias eurytheme | reverse complement strand
CGGGAACTATGCGGGTTTTCCTTTGCAAACGCGGGCGAAGCCGCGGGAGGAAATCTAGTACACATATATTTTCATTATATTGTAAGAAAGATTAGATCACATTATTTATATTCAAGGCATTTTCAAAGTTTCACGAAGTAAATAAAGTTTTACGAAAAAAACTTATTTCATTTCTCAAGTCATGGGCGAAGAGTGGCTTCAGTCTAGAAATAACTAAAAATAAAGAAACAAGAAACAGTTAAAGTAATGGAATCCATTTAATACGTGTTTTGGATACTAAGAGAAACAAGACCCATTGTATAAAATAGACTTTCTCATAATCTGTATAAAGTGGAGTGGATTGTGATGCTTATTACAGCAAGTCATTTTATTAGAAATTCAAACGTTGAATTAAGTTTAAAAATGTCTTGGAAAATACAATTTAGATCTTAATATCATGAAAATTTACTTTTTAGGTACTTCGTAGTTATATTTTGAGGAAAAGGGTAGGCAAATAGGTATATAATGTAAAATTAAGATGTTTGTTTATATTATTCAAAAAACAGCATTGTTTTTTGTTGTCATGTTAGATAGTAATTTATTAAATTATTATCAGTTGAAGTTTATTAGTATGAAACTTGAAACAATTCAACACAACTTATCATTGAAAATTGACAGCAGTCCCTATTAAATAAAAACCAAATTCAATCCATAAAAACAAAAGTATGTCAAAATAATACATCAATGTTAATTAAAATATTTTAATTGACAGAACAATCGGCAGCTTTTGTCGATCGTTATAGTACAATACGACGAGGGCATAATAAAAACGATATTTATATAAGGGCCGATTTTTCAATGCTTGGATAAAACTTATACGTCCAATAAAGTATTACACGATAATATTAAAATGTCACGTAAACTGTCAAATACGGGCAATTAGAATACGTTTTTAAAATGGTAGTTTTATACATTATTCGACGAATAAGTTTTAACCAAGGATTGAAAAATCAGCCCTAAGTTCATAGGTACTTATTCCTTGACATAAATTGAGCTCTTGTGTGGTTTTACGTAGGACTCTCATAATAACAATGTGTTTGTAATTACTAGCTGAAAAGCATCTGCAATCTATGTATCTGTGTTATGACGACTCAAAGGTGCAAGAAGTTCTCTAGAATACATTAAATGTTTGAGTTTGTATGATCGAAACTTGCTATTGTATAATTAAAGGCGATAAATATAAAGTTATATTATTTTAAGGGCTGATTTTTCAATCATTGGTTAAAACTTATTCATCGAATATCGTATTAAACTACCATTTCAAAAATGTATTCTAATTGTCCGTATTTGACAGTTTACAGGTGACATTTTAAAATGTTCGTGTAATACTTTATTGGATGGATAAATTTTAACCAAGGATTGTAAATCGAGCACGCAGATGAAACTGTGTGAAAAATAAACATTTTCAAATCCACACAAACAGATTGTAACTCTTTTTTTAAAGAATACAACGTTATTTATGTAGATAAGCATTGAAATAAATTTTCATTCAGGATTTTTAACGACCAGAGGATGTCTGTAATAATAATATTATACTGTCGTGTTTGACGTCCGTTAGTTATTTCAATGCTAATAAAATCACATAAAAATATAAGAGAAATGTTGTTGGATAATATTTAATTTCTTTCGTTCATCAGTTTCGTGTTAAAGCTACATCAAGAATTTAAATTAAAACTTTAATATTATTGAACATTTAATAAAAACAAACACTGCACATTATATTGCCTGGTAGAAATCGCTTAATAGCGATAAGGCCGCCTTTTTAGCTTTATAACATACATTTTTTACATGTATTTACTTGGTGCTGAATAAAATGTATTTTTTTATATTATATTAATTGTATTATTCTGAAAATAACAGTCCATTTTATTTTATGGCAATGGCGCTTAATTATTGTAGACAACAATAATTTAACGTCTTCGCGTCGTAAATAAACAGTAAGTGCCTGTTTCACCACCCTCAAGTAAAGTGTCGAGTAGGCTAATCGCCAGTTAAAGTGACCCATAACTTCAAGTGCGAGTTTCACGACGTCCGAGTAGCACTAATCATAAGATTAACTGACCCGTAACTTACTTGCCACATCTTCTGCCAATTAGCGTGTTTTACTCGACGGTTAAGTATTGTCTGTTGTCATTTCTTGCATATCACCAACGATTTTTTTGAAATAAACGAATAAAAATGGATTTATTTGATTTAATTGATCATCAGTTGGATGAATTAGAATATTATTCGACACAACGAATAGCAAGGATTCGTGTATTTAAATTCCGTGTTGATTATTTTACGGACCTCGATGAAACTGATTTTTTTGCTAGATTTCGTCTATCGAAATATGCAGTTAACCAAGTGCATAACTTTATAAAACATAAAATAATGCCTACATCGCAAAGGTGAGTGGTATTTTTTAATTATTGAAGTGATTTAACTTATAGATAACCTATCAAATCATATTAATCCCTCCCATCCCTCAAAGAAAAGTTTGCACTTCTATCTCTTTTAACTTTATCCATAATAATTAAATAGGTAAGAACTTAATATAATAATTTAACAAATTAAAATCACACGCGTATTTCCAACCCTACAGACAATCCACAACAATTAACAAATTAACAATGCATATATGACAGCTGCAATAGTGCAATGACGTTTGACGAGTGACATTGACGTAATATTGAACGAATGTGACGTAAGATTTGTTCCGTTACTCATTTAACCAGTAAGTTGTTACTCGGAGCTTATTTTTCGTTTGTGAAATTGACAAATGATACTCGTAACCTTTACTTGCTGATTAACGTTAATCAAGAAGTAACTAATCAACGCTTTACTTGGAGATGGTGAACGAGGCCCTAAGTATGCTTATTTGCAATTTTTTCTAGGTCAAATCATTTCCATAATTCTCACACTATGAAAGTAAAACTGAATGAAGAACTACCTCTCTCATTATTTTGCTCAAAATTACTTAACTGTGGGAATCAGATTATGTATGTGATAATTGTTTACTTAATAAGCGGATTTAATTAGTTTTTTTATTTATTAAGTACTAGCTGCCCCGGCAGATGCATTTCTGTACTATTGCCTCTATTGCCTCTATCTAATTATTTGTTACTTTATCGCAAGAACTATATGTTATGTAAAATTTATATTTAAGAATCATTGTAAACAAATGTTGGTTGACCAAATAAATAAAATAAAATAAAATAAAAAAAATTACATGTTTTCTCTCCATAATATGAACCAAAACGTTAAAAAAATCAACCGAAGTAGTGGTTCTAAAGTTTTGGGCTTAGCAACAAATTTGAAAGAAAGAAACATTTGGCGATTAAATTTTATTACATAGATATTAATTTCTTATTCGTAAACTATTTAGGGCCGATTTTTCAATGCTTGGATAAAACTTATCCGTCCAATAAAGTATTACACGATAATATTAAAATGTCACGTAAACTGTCAAATACGGGCAATTAGAATACGTTTTTAAAATGGTAGTTTTATACATTATTCGATGAATAAGTTTTATCCAAGCATTGAAAAATCGGCCCTAAGAAAACTTTATGCCTGAAATGCTATGACTGTGGAAATGGAACACAATTTACTTTAGAGTAACTAAGTTAAGCATCAGAAGCTACGTAACAGGACTGAAATATCTTCTGCTAAATATAAGAAATACTCCGACATTTAGACTGTTCTAAACAATCGTTAATTATAACTCAGTTGCAAGTATCATGTATCTATTTATTTTATTGTTTGTTTCTTACAATTGAGTTAATTGTATATTGGCCAATAATATTCTATTTATGTACACAATAAAGGCCTATTTCATATTTGTTCAATTTTATATAACAATTAAGGTAACTTTACATTTAGCATCACATAATATTCTATGTATTTACAAGTTTACAACTATAATATATTTTTGGAATTTTCATCTTTGTGAGGATGAATGGATGTATGTATATTTTTGTTCCTCTTTCATCCCAAAGCACTGAACGGATTTTGATGATACTTAACAGTGATGTAGCTTATGTGTACCATATTAACACTGTCTTCAGCTAATACTTACTACTTTAAGAAATACTTTATTTTTGCCCGCGCGGAGGAAACTGCACAACACAGTACAGCATCTGATATGTACCATAAATTCCAATAATTCATCCTTCAATTAAACCACACAAAACATTGTTTCCAAGCCACTCCCAATCTTCTCGAAGCTTGCGGTAATCTTGATTGAATATCAAAAAGTTTTTATTGATTTGTTTGTAAAGCCAATCCTGTAGATTATTACTGCCATCCATCATACCAGAGTGTCAAGCTGAAGTACCCTAAGTGTGTTTTAACTTTTATTCGGCAATTCTTATCTCTACTGTGACCGCTTCTAGAAAGTGCTTTGTAATATTGAGATGCTAAATTCTTTGAATATCTAGTTTTAGATAAACGCTTAAGAATATTTTATATCTCTAGTCAGTTCCTTGTTTGTTTTTCGTTTCTTTAAGCTTATTAGATTTTTTAAATTATATCATTAGTTTACTAGTTATTTTACTTATAAGGTCGATTTTTGAAGTGAAACATCTTTATCGGGGTTGGAAAAAAATTTAGTGTAACATTTTTTCGTTACGCGTGACATTTTTCCGTTACGCGCCATCTTTTTCTTATCCTTACCACGCGTGATTCGACATATTTCTGTAAAGTTGCATATAGTAAATTATTTTTTGAAAAATAAGGTCATATAGAAGTTTCACTTCTTACGTGTGTACACGCACACATTTTTTTTTTATTGTTAATTTTTTCCTAATTTATAAATGAACCTTTATACAGGGTAATCTAAAATTATTCCTTTCAATACAATAGATTAAGGTAAAAATAAGTTTAGACAATTTTCATTACGTCCAAAGTGTTCCTGACATCTCCCTTAAATTAAATACGTTTCGTACAATGATTAACTTTCAATTTAACTTCTTAACCCGAGTCACGTTAAAAATCAAGGATCCAACCTTGATTTTGAAGAAAGTAAGGCCAAATTAAATACGGTTTAAGAGTGAATGAAATTGAGATAAGTAAATATTTTGGTACTTTGGAAGCAAACATTCGTATTGGGATGAAAGAATTATTATCGTCAACAATTATTGAAATTAATGGAATAGCGTGGACAATTGTAAAGCTTTTTTTAAAGTTGCTTAACGTGATTTTTTTTTTTAATACTTCCTTTTATAGAATAAATACATCCTCCTTACCTTGTTTAGGCTATGATTATTATCAGACTGGTCTATTGCGGTTTGAAAATAAATTTATTGTTAAGCACTGTCATACAATTATTATTTTTTTTTTTTGAAACTGTTCGTAATTCGTTAAGCTGCAAAATGCAATTGTAAATGATTTAATGTGAAAAGATGATTTATGTTTCAATGAATAAAAATTAAGGTAAATCATCCTCGAATCCCACGTACAAAAATCTTAATGGGCCCTCTTCACAATAGTCAGCGTTGGGCGAGTAGAGGCAATCACGATAGTGTAGAGGCAGTATTTAATCTGTGGTAGAGGCTAGCTGTTTATTCATGCCGTAATGGTGGCAAACATCGACGATCATTTATTGGGCCAACGCTGCCCATTGTGAAGAGGCCCCATTACACATTAATCACATCTCGACAAATCAAACCGCACACGGCAGAGCGTAATGGGCCAATTTTGCGTTCGATTATATTGAATAAAGTTCAATTTACGAGTGCGAGTTTGTTCCCCGACGGAAATTCGAGCACGCAATGTTGCGGGAATCTTTATACGTATCTCGTTTGAAATTTATGTTTCCTTTCATAAGAATAATATTGCTTAATTCGATCAGTTTTTAAAAACAATCCGCGCTTTGATGTGGAAATGCGTGTGGAAGGAAACCGTAGAAATGACACGTTAATAGACGTTTGTGTTACATTTGCATTGTTATTTTGAGTGTGTGTGCTTTTTTTTGTTTCACTAGCTTCCGCCCGCGACTTCCTTATTGTTTTCTTGCTGAAAAGATTTCGGCTAACAATATATTTCTCCCGCCAAATCGGTCTGTTCTCTTCGATGTTCAGCCGTATGAAATGGGCCAGGAAAACTTTTTATTCATTATTACCTCGTTGAATCTACATAATATTTTCGGAACTGTAAAGAAGCAGTTAATTGTAACATGAACATAGATCTATTTAAAAACTAATGACACACTTTATTTGAATAGATACAGTTAGTTCAACGGGACTACCTAAGTGATAAAAATCTATACAGATATAGGTAGTACTACTAAGCTCAGCTTACGACCTTGCCCGCATGGTAATTGAATAAAAATAATCCATTATTCTGATCATAATCTACTTGCATAATAAATTTTAGCGTAACGAGTTCAGCAGTTTTGCCGTGAAATAGTAACTAACTGACACATTCATTTAGAGTTATTATTATGTGTTTATAGGATTTTTTACTTGTACTCGTTTGTCACAGTTATTCTTTAACGTAATTTAGGAAATAGACCGGTCGTATTGCGAAAGTTGTTATAGAACTCTATTTCATTTTAAACTAAAGTTGTCACCCGGCTTCGTTTGAAATGTGACTATACATTGTTAAGATATAATATATTTTATTACTAGCAGTGCATTCCGGCTTCACCTGAGTTACTGTCGAAAATTGGTTGTAACTTGTAGCAACTTAGAAATCATCCTGGGCTCATGTACAATACTTTGCTGAAAATCAACACATGATCAAATCCGTAGTTTATACAGACATTCAGACAAACATTCATTTTTATATATTTATTAGAGGTGTATTGATATCACTAATTGACTTGATACAATAAAGTTCAATGTCGGTTTTATGTTTCATTGATGAAACTAAAATAAATTTATATTTGAAATATCGCAGCAAATAAATGTAGCTGTAGTTTCCGCTGAGAGCAATGAATAAATGAAAATCATGATGTTGTGGACAATGATATCCTGAAAATTAAATGTATAAGTATTAAAATTTCCCTGGTTTCAATGGAGTCGTAAAATAATTCAATTTTAAATTATAACACTAATTATATTAGTTTATCTATAAGTAAGTACTTATTTATATTCTTTTTTCAGCAAAGTAATTACAATCTATACAAATATTATAAAGAGGAAAGGTTTGATTTTTTGTTTGTTTGTATGAATTGAATAGGCTCCGAAACTACTTGGCAGATTTGAAAAATTCTTTCACTGTTGGAAAGCTACATCATTTCTGAGTGACATAGGCTAGGTTTTATCCCGGAAATCCCACGGGAACGGGAACTATGCGGATTTTTTTTTGAAAACGCGGGCGAAGCCGCAGGCGGAAAGCTAGTGTTTTATAAAATTTAAGATTTATTGAATGAAATTTCCCTGTGATATGTAGTCGTCGTCGTTGTCGTTTCAGCCGTGGGATAGGTAGTACCTTGAGTATATTAGTCTATGGTAGTACCACAGACTAATAATAATATACTACGTATACAATATTATTATTTGAAATTTTTATTGCAGATTATAATATAAATTGCTACTATAGTATAGTTACTAGTCGGTATAGTAAGTATTATAATATCTGTGCCATAGTACAATGCGAGACGAAGAGCTGTCCAATTCAAGCCCGACATAAGATTGATCAATGAATTAGTAAGTACTGAAATTCCGCCCTATTTTCACTTATCTTTTTTTCACTACTTTTGTTTCATAACAATAACTATGATATATTATGTAGTTAGATATAAGTTAAATATAATGTAAAAATTAAATTGTATATTGACATGATTTTAAAAGAGCAACTATGGAGTTTCATGCCGGTTCTTCTCCATAGATACCTACTGCTTACCGAATCGATGGTAAAAATAAAATATGTAATGACTATTCAAAAGTGCTTCTAGAAGACGTCTAATTGAATAAATAAATGTTTGCGTTTGAGTTTGAGTATCCTTTATCTCTAAGATGTACCTAATGATTGTGATTTACATTGTTCGTTTGAATTTACTTCTTAATTAATATTTGTTAAATTCAGAGATATAATCACATCTGTATACAAATAAAGTAGAACTATATATTATACATACACTGCTATAAAAATATAGAAGCGGTAATGACTCAGCAGTTCATACCTCCGTCCTCAATCAAAAAGCTAGGGGGTTCTTGAATAGTCCTCTATTAAGTCCTTATACAATAAATTTTAATAGAAAAATTCGATTTATCTGCATGCTAGCCTGATCCCGCGGTGTCACTCACGTGGCAAGAATAAAATAAGCATATTATGTAATGATTTATGATTCAAAACTATTGTCTGTATCTGTAGCAAATTTCATTCACATCCGATTAGATTTTTGCGTAAGAAAGTAACAAACATCCATCCGTCCTTACAAATTAATAATTGAATATTAGGATTGTTCTCAATCGACTTCACTACTAGTGAAAAAATCGTGTAAAAAGAGATCAAAACAACTAATAGAAAAACTTTACCAACATTCATGTCCTAAACCTTTATGTAACTGAGAGAAATCTGCAGAGATACAATGGAAGCAAAATAGGTTAACGATACTATTAACAATTTCGTTCAAACTGTTTCAGTAGTTTTTGCGTGATGAAACATCAAACACACAAACAGACTTTCGCATTTTAAATACGTATATAATATTTTCTTTACGATACCGGAAGTTTAAGGGTAAGCGTACATTTTAAGGCAATAACCTTCAAATCAACAAACGAGAATTAAAAACTAGAGCAACCGACCTACACTCATGAATATTTAAATATACATCACATAATTTTATTCGCAATTTATCAGTATTTCACCACAGTTTATAGTTTTGTATTTAAACGCGATTTTGGACGGGTATAGTTTGTGTTTAGTTAATCGCCAAATAGGGTATTCAAATATCCCAACGTTTCTGCCCCGAATAATAATTAGATCTGATTATCATGAAATCTATACCAATATTATGAAGTGTTTAGTTGTTTAGATTTGCAGAAGAGTTTGTTTGCTTGCTTGTACGCGCTTATCACAGGAACCACTGGTAGCGTTAGCTACTAATAAGTATTCTGCCCCCCTAGTCAAGTGGCTTTCTGTTAGCGTAGCGTTCAATAGAATAGACTACGAATGTATGAGATTGACGTAGGCTGTAGAATGTAGATAAACGTATCTACAGGTTACGTCAATCTCATACATTCGTAGTCTATTCTATTGAACGCTACGCTAACAGAAAGCCACTTGACTAGGGGGGCTGTGCCACTGGTCATAGTCCATTTATCGAGGAAGGCTATAGGATATTTTATATCTAATCACGCTAAGACCAATAGGTGCAATGAGGGTAAAATCGCGGGGCATAGCTAGTTCCAATATATATTGTGGAAACTAGTCAACATAATATAATATAGACTTTATAAAAAAAACGAATTAAATTACGAATACATAATAAGAATTAAATACCTTCCGCCGTTTTTGGGAATAGCGAGAAAGCATTCCTTTCGATATCTTAATCTTCGCGTCGGCATGTGTAATAAATTAAACAATAATTAATGAACTACACGTAATTAATTTTTTTTCACACACTCAATTACAAACATATAAGTAAAAGAATTATAAAAATTCATCATATTAAATTTGTTATTCTACCTATAGGTATGTAATCTCTTTAACCCATTTTTTTAATTATTTTATTCTCTTCTATTTAGTTGATACAATTTAGAATTTATAATCAAACCTGCAAAACCATCTCTATCATTTCAATAAAACACCCGAATCTTTTGGCTTAATTTTTAATTAAGTTTTTTGCTTATAAATCCAAATACATTAATTAATAAATATTCGCATAAATTAATAACAGGAAAAAATATTTGTAAAAACTCCACTGGCCAGTGCATCGTTTAATTGACCTTTAGGTGTTATATGAGTAATAATAAGATAATGTTTTTATTGTTCCATATAAGAAATGTTTATAACATGCAATTGTATTAATATAAAAATAAAACAAACAATATCAGAATCACAATTTTAACACTTAGATATAAAAAAGTTCGCTAATGTAAAAAAGATAAACAGCTAAAAATATAGTGCTCTCTTTCTCTTATTTTCAACCTCATATCATTCTTCTCGTTCTTGTAACGAAATTTTCCTAAAACATAACACTTTTGCATTTAGTCATATCCATAGAAATCTAAATAACAAGACACTAGAAGTCGTAAGCGCGCGTGACCTTGTCGCCACTCAGGTGACTTTCACAACACCAGCGTGTTCGTCACTGTTCAGTTGCTCTGGAGACGTATGTGTATAAACATGGTGTGTTTCAGCATATCCCATTGCGGAAATTCTTCCACAAGTTGTAATTATACTAATAAAGGAATAATATTTCATCGGTAAATATTTCTTTTTTAGAAATAATGCCGTTTTTCCTTAAAATTATAGAATATTTACAAGTATTACGAGTGTCACCATAGTAATCGAAATAACAATGAATGACACAGTCTACCATTCTTATTATCACGTTTAACACAAATTTCACCCTTATTTCTATGAGTTTATGTTCAAAGTTATATCTATTGAAAATTGACAACTTCTGTTGTAGAAAAGCCGAATTTTTTCGTATTGGAACAAAAAGAAACAAAACGTCTCATATACCCTCCTGAGACCCAGGATTTTTTTTTTCTTTCTTTTTTAATAAAAATTAGCTGTATCTGTTCTAATGCAATTATAGATATTCAAAAAAATGGAAAAAAAAAATCTTTCGTGGAAAACTTGGATTTTCCTTATGTCATATATATATATTACAGGCGGTCCCAGTTCCAAGTGTAATAAGTTTATGAAAATGAAGAAAAACTACATGTTTTTTTAGTTATTATATATTTTTAAACTTGAATCTAAATATTTATTATTCTATCCATTGTTCTGTGTCTATTTTTTGTACCTTTGTTCAAAGATAGGTATTTTTAAGGGTGAGAAACGACCAGTTCAAGTATTTTGCACCGGCGCGGCGGTGTATTTATATTGCCACGTCCACCCCTAAGTCTTATTTCTAATCCTTCCTCTCGGTCAGCCTCCTCTAATGCTTGGTCCACGTCATGTTCGTCCCCGAAATGGTCTGCCAACAACTGAAGATGATCTACATAGTGACGATTCTGTTCTGACATGACTCATACTCATTGGACGAATGGAAGAAGAATCATTTTCTGGTATTTGGGCGGCTTCATAGGTATCATTTGGGGCATTATCTTCATCTCAAACATTTATTTATTCAATTAGACTTCTTCTAAAAGCACTTTTGAATCGTCATAACAGTATTAACATTTACCACTGATACGGAAAGCAGTATCTATGGAGAAGAACCGGTAAGAAACTCCATAGGTCCATCATATAGGTCAATATTTTACTCATCTAGGTGTTGGTAGATCTCAGTATCTTATAATTCTTGAAAATTATAATAAAATCTGTAACATAAACTAAAGAATGTCATATAGGTAATACATGGGGCCCTTGTAACCAATACCAATTTGGCAAGAATTGAGACCAAATGTCTTACCAGTATGACATAAAAGAAAACATTCATATTTTTCACAAGTTTTAGATTTATCTTACAAAATAACTATTGCGGTTGCAGAAATAATATCTATTGTCATTAGATATACAAAGATATACTGCAATATACTAATGGTTCCACTAGAAATGTAAGATTACTGACCACGTGTTTGCCGTCGCACAGCCATCGTCAACTTCGAAATGAGAATACTTCAAATCACTGTCACTTATAAAACCAAAAACCGTTTAGTATAGTGGATGACATACCACTACATCGATTTGAGGTATTATTCCCGCATAGACGCAAAAGATGGCGTTGAAATATTTTTTTGTTGTTTATGTTATTTTTTTGTTATATATGACCGCAGGCCCCAGGAGGATACTTAGGGATGTTATTCTAAAATAAACCGTAAATTCGTGCGTTAGGATACATATTAAAAAGCTTAATTTAATATTTAAGTTAGTTTTCACGTAAATCAAGCTGTCCAATAAAAGGCATAGTTTACTTGTGTGTACTGTTTAGCTATCGGTTTAAATGTGTTGATTTTGGCGACAGCGGTTTTCATACGAATTATGACATTATAGCACTTCTATGTGTCTTGTTATTTAGATTTCTATGGTCATATCCACTTATCGATTCCTTAATTGCCACCTAACCACTAAGAATATCTTAAATAACTTCATTATAGACACTATAAAAAAGGCTACATAAATAATTTACATAAATTATTCAACGAATTTTTAAGCGGTTTTTTAATAGATAGAGTTATTATAGATATATGTTAATATTTATTAGGTTTTAGACAAAGCGGGTGAAGCCGCGGCTGGAAAGCTAGTATACATATAAATTGAATTTATATCACTCTTACTTTTCACCAAATTGAATGACATTCTAGAGACAAAGAAGTTTATTGAAATAACTAGCTTCCGCCCACGACTTTGTACGTGCATCCCCGTTTTTCTCCGTTCCCGCAAGAATTTCGGGAAATCCTTTCTTAGCGGATGCCTACGTCCTCAATCTCATCTACCTGCATAGGCATTTCAGCCCGATACGTCCAGTGGTTTGGGCTGTGCGTTGATAGATCACTATATCAGTCACCTTTGAGTGTATAGATATCTAAATGAAACAAATAGATTCGAAGACATTTACACCATTTAGCTGTTATGTAGAGCTTTGCTTCTGTATTTTATATCTCATAATGTCAAGATATTATAAGATACTAGGTGTGCCCCGCGGTTTTGTCCGCATTGCTCCGCTGCTTTTGGTCTTAGCGTGATAGTATGATATATATAGCCTTCCACGATAAATAGGCTATCTAACACCGAAAAAATTTTTCAAAACGGACCAGTAGTTCCCGAGATTAGCGCGTTCGAACAAACAAACAAACAAACTCTTCTGCTTTATTATCATATCATACAATTGAATTATTTTATATAAAACCTAGGTAACTATAATAAAGCCATAAAATAACAGTAAAAATTTCAGATATTTTGTCACTTAAGACTGAACAACTGAACAATATGTTGTTTTACGACGATCATAAGTATACGAGAATTCTATAGTAGGTCAAAGTTCATACGTGCTTAGTGTTACTAAGAAATTGCTTTCTTTTATTATAACATCTTATCAAAATTTCAATTTCATTTAGAATTTTATATCTTTCTTACGAATTTACAGCTCTCAGGAGATAGACGAGAAACAAGAGTGTATAAATGTTTATAAATATTCAAAGAATGTTACAAAATGAAAAAACTTTTTTAATTTTCCGTGTTTTCATTTAATTGATAGTCAATGCTTTTGAAGAGAAACGATGATTTCTCATACTTTTTGATATTATTAGTAAAATATTAAAAAAGCAAATAATTAATTTGTACATACCTAAATTACATATACTAATTATATCTGTTAGAAAAAATCATTTAAAGGTAAGGAAAGGACAATGAAGGTTTTAATAAATAACTGCATCAAATATCCGGAAATCAGAACTAAATATTAAATTGTATGTAATTTCTGTAACTCTACATTTGTAAAGACACATCGCATATGCTAACATCAATAATTAAATCATACGCATAAATGACCTAACCAATGATAACGTAATTCACAAACCCTTCCGACATAATTGCTTGCTCACGCAAAAATATAATCAAATCCGAATGTCAGCCTATTATTATGAACTTTAAAATTATATTTTATTACATAAAACCTATTTATATTCGACCGGAGTAATCCAAGGAGTTCAACCCACAAATTATCTTTTATAATTAGGTAAATTACACCCAGTTGACACTTAAATACTATTAAGTATAATTACTCACGAGTTTCGCAATCCTTGACTCGAAATTCGGCAACTTCCAATTCACTTTTCAACTGAAATAGTCATTGTCATTGCGCGCCAAAACTTTTAAATTAAAAAATAAAACTGTCAATCACATCGTTGACACGTTTATAAATTTAAATTTGGAATCGTTAACACGCGATTATTACGTCACATCATTGACACTGTTACTTTTTAAAGTTATTTTTTTAATTCGCGACGGGCGAAAGTACGGATGCCAGCTGGCGGGCGCACGCAACTGAGTATAGTCTCAAAGTGAAAAGAGCAAGGAACGTTCCCGCGTCAGTTTATCCGAGTTAGCCCGTGATGTTTTTGCAACACCGTGATTCGTGTCAGTCAATTAAGGAAGATTCTCTCAGATTGAACATTGCCAATTTAATAAATCTCTTAAGATATGGGTTCGTTTTACACAATTTCTTGACAAATCTACGAGCTACGCGGATTTATTCTCGACAGTTTGACATTTGTAGAACGATAAATTCTCTGATTTAGAAGTCTGTTGGACTTTGTAAGTTTTCAGGGGGATTATAGGAAAGTTTTTGCGTTTTCTATCCGTATGCGTCCCTTCGGAGCCACAATGATGACCGCGATTTTTTATTCGTGTACGTGCTCAGCTTCTTTGCCTTACTGGGGGAAACTTGATGCAAGTTTTGTGTAGTTGGGAAAAACATTTCCCGAACTTCGAGTATCGTCAATGGCAGTTTTTTATTTGTATTGAAGATGCGAGTTTATTGTCATCGAATTTCATCGATACTAAGAAAAACTGAAAAGTCAAAGTACAAAAGTAAAAAATTATACAGCTCTTTTGTTTTCTTATTTTTGCAGTTACTTTTAAAATATCGTTTATTAACATTTTAAAAGGTTTAGGGCCGATTTTTCAATGCTAGGATAAAACTTATTCGTTGAATAATGTGTAAAACTACCATTTTAAAAACGTATTCTAATTGCCCGTATTTGACAGTTTACGTGACATTTTAATATTATCGTGTAATACTTTATTGGACAGATAATTTTTATCCAAGCATTGAAAAATCGGCCCTTAGTGAAATTACCAAACAAGTATGGTTTTCTTTGTATAGTAGAGCTCTCTTTTAAAGTCTCTTATTTATGTATAAAACAATATCCTACAATTTACATTCATATGCATTAAAAATAACACTTTTACTAGTGCATTTTTAATAAAACTCATCCAAGGATAACTCATGAAAATAATTAATTATCCAACTAGTTATAGATACGCTGTGACGTATACACGATAAGTGAATGACCTCGTGATACATTTACGAAAACATTACAACTTTAATAGAAAATTCGATATGAATGAAACAATTAAAAAACATAAATAAAACATAAATAAAATTAATCCATGGAAATCGATTTTATTGTCAATCCATTTTAATTAAATTTTTTAATGGAATGTAATCATCTCAATAAATTAATGTTTCTTGAGAATATAATTAAATTGAATACTAATATAAGCGTGTAAAACTAACATAATGATAAAAATAATATACACATAAAGATTAATATAAATAAATAACGTGTGAAATCACGAAAATAGCATGCGATTTAAAACAAATCTATTTTCAGAATGAATAATTGCTCTACATTAGTTTTCTCGGTATAAAATAAATCTGCATCGAACAAATATGCTAAAAATGTATTATTTTGGACAATACAGTCAGTTTGATTTATATTTTACATTCTGAATCGAGTTGGACAAGGCATAAACAATTTATTAAAATAATCAAATTTAAACAAATGTTGAAAATTTACCAGTACCAGCCAAACAAGCTTTAATATACCTAATAAATTAATCTCGTTTTGTATCCGTCAAATTTATTTTAATAAACAAGTTAATAATACTATTTATGGCTTATTTTTCAATGCTTGGATAAAACTTATGCGTCGAATAATGTATAAAACTACCATTTTAAAAACGTATTCTAACTGCCCGTATTTGACAGTTTACGTGACATTTTAATATTATCGTGTAATACTTTATTAGATGGATAAGTTTTATCCAAGCATTGAAAAATCGGCCCTTAAACTGAGCAATAAAAATGTTCCAGATTCAACCAAAGTTAAAGAATTAACGAAATTCGTTCCGATTTCCATCTATTTCCTTGTACCTTTGATAATCTATGGTTTATTTTCAATATTCATGTACACAGGACCTTTTTACCAAGGATACTATTGTACCAGTCTGTACTTCGCGAGATTATTTTACAAAATCGAAGGAAATATGTTAAAAATTTACAAGGATCTTGGTATTCGATTATACGCGTTTCGGAACTATAAATCAATCAGAGGTAAATTCGTTTTTACCTTCGCCTTGAAGTTTGAAGATCTTGATAGAAACTGATGAATTGCTATTAAGGTGTGAAGTTAAATATTTTTTTATTTAATAATCGTAAGTTAATGATCGTTATCTATTACGCCTGGTAGGGTTTTTATAAGTTTTAAACAGTACAGTTAATTTTCCTAAACTAAACAGAGACAAACCAAAAGTCAATAAAATCCATTCGAATCTTTTTGAGTTATTAAAGTATTATAAAAATATATATGTGTTTAAGTTATCAGAATCAGCAACCCATCTTTTCACTTAAATTATTTTCACTTAAGTTTTATATACTTAGGTAACAATAAAAAAGGTATAATAGTCGATTCGTTATTAATCCGAAGATACTAAACCATAATAATTCAATGAACCATATCGTAAACACGTAAGAGCATCTTGATTACCATTAATGAATGGTTCCTAATTGCTTGTGGATTGCACTAAGAACCGATATTGAATAAACATGTGGGTAGATGATTCTTACCCTTTAATTATAGTAGTAAACTAACTTTATATTGTGGCTCCTATCACTCCTTTGCTATGTGCCAATTTCAACAAACTATATATTGTGATCACCCCTTTTATATGTTACTAGCGGTCCGCCCTGGCTTCACCCTAGGTAAATATTTCGCAATTAAAGGTAGCCTATGTTCTTTCTCAGGGTCTGTTAGATTGTCTGTGCTAAATTTCATCAAAATCGGTTGAGAGGTTTAAGCGGAAAAGCGTAACAGACAGACAGACAGAGTTACTTTCGCATTTATAATATTAAGTAGGGATTACAACTTTACTTTATAACAAACTTTAGTCATCGGTTAATTATTTTGTTGAACTGTACCTTTAATATATTTTACAGCAAGCGTGGGCGGACGGATACAATAATTTTCATTACTTACTATCTTCGCAAGTATGCCATAAAATGTAATGAACTCATAACTGGATCAAGATAATTGCACTTTTTATAAAACGTTATTATATGTCTGATAATTTACGAATCATGCAAATAAATTTTAATGTATTGCGCAGTTATTAAAACAAAGTTAAGTTATTAAATTATACTAATTTTAAATAATTAATCATATGGATGATTGGAAGCTATTTTATATTTATATGCAGATAAATTTACATGCACTTACTACTTACTACCTACTGTTCACGCGAAAACCATGACAGACTTAAGGTAGTAAAAATAAAAGAGAGTAAAAGAAAACAAAATATATTTATTGGCACACTTGCAATCAGTAATGATAATATTATTATCCACCGAACTAGTTCTACACACACTTTTTATTGCCTGTAGCTTCGCCCTTTACCAATGTGTGTAAATATAGTAGATAAAAATATAAATAGTATTCAATATTTTATTGTATTACATATCACTGCATAGTAGCTGTAAAACAAACTCGCTTCCTGCTGTCTGTCGGTGCCTATTTATGCTGAAATCTTAAAACTACGCAAGATAATATTTTGATGCGATTTTTTTAAGATAGAGTTTATCTCAAGAAAGGTTTTAATATACATTTATTAAGTTACCGCCAACACAGGCGATTCCCTGGGGGGAAATTGGGGGAATGGGGGAAAATAATTATAATACATATGGGTGATTATACAAAAATGGGGTAACTTTTGAGGATATTTTGTTTACTATATTTTACAAATTAGGGTGTATATGATAGCTAATCTAATGAATATATTGTACCAAATCGGGCCAGTCACTTTTTTAAGTAGATTGTGAGATATTTTAAATTTTCTGGATTTGGCCTCCAGGGGACTGACGAGGCTAACATGGTACTGATAAAAAACACAATTTTGTAATATTCTTACAGGAATTCAATGAAAATTACTACAAATCTCTCAGTTTTAATAATGGCGCATGTCTTTTAAGTATTAAAATCACTTAGTTACGTTTAAAAATGATAATTAATAATATGTGAAAAACACACTGAGAAATATCTTGGTTTCAGGCGGCTGATATCTCCGGAATTAGGTCGACAATTACAGAAGCAATCTTCACACAGCATCCAGAAGTCAATCAGAATTAATTCTGCGAACATTGAAATACACATTCTAGCCTAGTATTAGTAGATTAGTTGGAATGTCCTTGGTTGGTCTAAGAATAGGTATTATATACAATGATACAGTTGAATAGTGTTCCAAATTTTCCCTTTTCAAAACTATTAATATTGAGTTGTTTAGAATTTAATAAATCTTAATTGTAAGAAAGTATTGTGTATACATCTTAATATATATAAATCTCGTGTCACAATGTTTTTCCTCAATGGACTCCTAAACCACTTAACCGATTATAATAAAATTCGCACACCATGTGCAGTTCGATCCAACTTGAGAGATAGGATAGTTTAAACATGTAGGTACCACGGGCGAAGCCGGGGCGGACCACTAGTAATATTATAGATTGCATTAATATATCCAATATAATAGGTAGGTATATGAAAAAATTGTGTTTGCGTGAATAAGGCGTGAATATCGCTAGTGGCTTTCATTGTAATCGTTGTCAAATCATTCGTTCTTTTAAATATATATGGAAAATATAAAAGCTCTTTACAAACTAAAATATTAAACACGCTGTATATTGAATTAAATTTATTATCTAGATATACATCATGAAACTAGTAATACAAACTATTTGTATATGTATTCATATATGGTAATAGTTATGAATTTAAATTAAAGGTGACTATTCAAACCTTATCAATTATATCTAGCGATGTTTGCGTTCAAAATTAGTTCACATAATCAAATTAACAATTATTTACAAACGTTATATTTAACGCGTGTAATTCATTGAGACAATAATTATGAATACAGTGAAGAGGTTTCAGGGCAACGAACAGATAAAACAGAAATACATTGAGATCTGTTTCGATTGATATTCACTAAGCATCAAATTTAATATCTGCCTGATCGATATATATCCCATAAATTCTAAATAATTATATGTATTTGATCGGTTTATTTTAGATCCAAATACATTATATCCGTCATTTTCTTGTAATGCGTTAACTTTTTGCAAAAGAGAATTTAAGTAATATTGTCTAACCTACAGTACAGTACCTACTCTACATATTTTAAAAATATAGGTAGGTACCTATCAACCTATATTTTTTGATGATATGTAATTTTTTATAATGTTAATTAATTTATTTGAATCTGAACAAAAATATCAGCGTACCTACTTATTAGGTTCTTGGATCATTTTAAAAACTACAAAATAATAGAAAACAATGCCGGGATTAAATATTAAATCCATTCTAATATTATAAATGCGAAAGTAACTCTGTCTGTCTGTCTGTTACTCAATCACGCCTAAACTACTGAACCAATTTTCATGAAATTTGGTATGGAGATATTTTGATACCCGAGAAAGGCTATTTTTTATCCCGGGTAAATGACGCAATCCCGGAAATCCCACGGGAACGGGAACTATGCGGGTTTTTCTTTGACTGCGCGGGCGAAGCCGCGGGCGGAAACCTAGTAAGTAAATAATAAATAACGTTCATTTCTTATTCTTTCATAGACATGGACATATTATTCTTTATAGTTTTGTTCACAAGTAAAAAGTATAAGTGGCACCAGATTCATAATCAAAAATAATATATATACGTAGTAATTCTGATGCCGAACCATTATATTACACATACCATAATATTATTATTATGTACCTACTATTGTACTAAGAAAAAAAAATGTTGTGTGGTTTTATGAAACCACGGTAAAAGTGAAACTGTTCGAACGGTTCCGAACACTGCTTTGTGTAGCGCATGTCGCGTGACGGTCGGCTGCCGAGTAGGTATACCTACTCGGCAGCCGCGATACACGCGACATGCGCTACACAGACCAAAAAGTTTGAGACGATGTAATAAAAGTTTCACTTTAAAAAATAAACAACAATATCTAAAACTAACAAAATCTGTTCTTTCCTTCTTCCCTTACGCGCTTCGCAATCCGCACTAACTCATGTCGAACAAATGTCGAGGGAGTTCCAATAGTTTCCACTCGGAACACAGAACTTACTGCTTTATGGCCGTAAGTGGGGAATGCACTCGCTAATAAAGTTTATTTAGCGTTTAATTTTGCGAGCGAAAATACAGGATTGCTGCTATAGCGTGTGTTCGCTCATGTGTTTATATTATTTTGTAAGAGTTTGTTATTAATTGTAAATTGGAAATAAAAATGATCGAATCGTCGATAAGTTTTTTATTTACCTATTCCTTAATTATAAGATATTATATTAGGTATATTAAGACTACATCTCCTTTATCATTAAAATAATATTACGAGGCATTTTGTCAAATAAAATTTATTTTCTTTGCATTTTATTTTTTACTTCAACTTTATTTCAACCCTCTAGGCTAATTTAATGTGATTTTCATGCTTCTTTGTGTAACTTATACCTTTCACCAGACTTTCAATGAGTCTTACCAAAAACGATTCTTACCTATTTGCATTACATTATAAGATAACACGAACCGGCACTTTCGTTCTTCAAAAGAATACACAAAATCTTCATATAACCTTTTCCTCACATTAGCTGTATCAAATGTCACTCGAGAGTAATGTACTAGTAATACGATACATTTGTATACGTCACAATGTTAAATAAAAGCTGTCTGAAATATACAGCGTATAAAATAGTGTTAAATATTGTACAGTGATCTGAACATTAGTTTTCAAGCTGAATGTGCATACCTACCACATAGAGGTTCCATCTCAGTGTTCGATATTGATATTATATTTGAAAACCACAGTAGAGTCGTATCCCGTGTTAAAAAAAATCATGTAGCACTCGCCCCGTCTCGTTGAAGACGGTTTTTCTATGTAGATTACATCTATATGTTGAAAGACAGGTAATTTCATAATCTAAGTAGGTATATGAACTAAACTATCCAAATCAATTTAATTATCTGGTATCAAACTAAACCACTCTCTGAATAAGGATCTACAGCAAATGTGCTACGAAGTTCAGAAAAAAGGAAGAAAATCGATTTTGAAACCCGGCTCCCAAACACAAATAGATAAATAATACTGTAAATAATTATGCAGTTACTTCGCCAACCTTTTTTTACATTTTGATATAGTATCTATCTGTAAGTATCTCAACTTTTCCCATAGAAAAACGATTGAAAAGACTTGCGTAGATGCATAAAATCTACCATAAAAAATAAGTGCGTAAGTACACGAGCTTGTAATAATATAAAAACGTATTAAAAATACGTGAAAGCTTTGCGAATGTTATCAAATAGTAAAACCGTTATCAGCGACCGACACGCGCTCGAAAAATCTTTCAATAACACGTATAGGACAGCATGTTTTGGTCGTAAAAACATACCATGTTTCAGTAAATATACCTTTGGAATAGCTTTTTATATAATGCTTGAAACGAGTTTATTATTTCAAGAGAACCATGAATGAAAAATATGTTATGATATCAGTTGCACGTTGTTTTAAACAGGATAAAAATAACCTGGGATGGTATTAGTTTATAACCTTATCACATCTATCTAACATTGAATTTGATGTTTTTGGTTTTAAGGCATTCAAATGCTTTATAAATATTTTATAAAGAATAGAAATAATTCAATCACGAGGCGGCACTCGAACAGATTGGATGCGGGTTCGAGTCCCGCCTCGTGATCGAATTTTTTATATTATTAATACTACTTGGAAATTGGAAAAGTGATCACAGGTGACTCCATCTAGATTTTGTATCAGACATGGTATAGGTAATTTGTACCAGAATTAAAATTGTGCTCCGTAATATTCTGTTCAAACTGAAAGATAAGTAAGACATTTTGGAAAAAGCTCCTATAAACAGATGATGAATACTTGAGAGTTGTCACGTTGCTTCTCGGAAACATATTTGTCATCAGTAGGAGTCGATTATAATCCTGAACAATTTTCCTCTAGATTTGTCAAAAGCCCACGCAGGAATCCCTTCAAGAAGCCCTTTGGGAATACGAGCGTGATGTTATGAAATATTTTACTAGCTACCCTTTCCATGTATCATTCTAGTTTTAAAACCGTACGTGGCAAGACTGTAAAAACTCGTAGCTTATGTACTTCCTTTATATGAGTAAGTGCAGCGTTGTTGAAGCTATATTTATGTCGCGGCTTCTTTTGAGTTTAGATTAGTTTTCCTTGTAGATCCTTCTTCATTTTATCTATTTATATGCAGAAGTTATGACGTGTGCGAATGGAAAACAGAGGAGGAAAGTTTTGTAGACCTTTGCTTGCAGTTAGTCGAGTTTTTCATTTTAGTATAAACCTCTGATCTGTTGAATAATAGGTGCGGATAATGTTTCATATAGGTAGTTATAGGTTGGGTATTTCTTGAGAATTTTAAAATTATATATCATAGTATGTTTTTTTGTTTTTCTTGGTCTATCTTTCAGGTAATAACTTACAAAGCTTAGATTAAGGATTGGTCTCCGCGCGCGCGCTACCCCGCGCTAAGTTACAAAGTTTATTAGTCACTATTAAAAGGCTCATTCAAAAGCTTTTCGTTTAGTCGGTAAATAATAAAGAAAATGCAAAGCTGATGTCTATGAATTAAAATCGTATTATACCCTTACTATTATGTACAAAGGGTCGATTATTTATAACGTATTTTCTATTGATAAATAAACTTTAATAGCCACACGTCACGTCATATCCATCAACCAATCAGGGTTAGGGATTTCAAGCGTGAAGCTGCGTGGAAAAGATAAACACTTTTCTTTGGGACTTACCCTTTGTACTTTAATAGAGAAAATATAGGGCAATAACCTTTTTGGTTGTGTTTTAATGTGTTGTGGTTTAATATAAAATAGGTATTAAAAATCATGTCTTAAAATAAACGTGAAAATGCGACGTAAAATAAAGACAACAGACCAACACTCTTTCGCATTTATATATTAGTAACAACTTACATTTTTTGTAGAATAAACTATGCTTTTTTAACACATAACCACGAAGATTTAATTTATATATGGTCAGACAAAGGAGCAAACATGTCGGCTCTTGGCAGCTGCAGCTAACCCAACATTAAGATTTACGATATGATGTAATGCCAAATTAAACTGGGATTTATGCTTCAGATATATTATAGTTTAAGAGTAGGAAGAGACGCCATTTAGGGCCTCTCAATACTTAGTATTGGAAAGCAAGTAAATAATGGAAAGGCTAAAAATCCGACCTGACGACACAAAAGTGATAATTTTGAACCAAAACTCCATTTTTTTAACGTTTTTGTATTCCGTGACACCGTCACGATAAATACATTCATCCTACAAGCTTAAATCTTTTCGTTTGAACTATAGTTACTAAACCTACTCGTAACATACCTCGAGACGTGCAGCAAAAGTTCAGGGGTTAAATTCCCTACGATCCGGCCATCCAATAACTTACAGGAAATCTCTGAATATTTCAAA
>CAJQZN010041060.1:24164-72908 GCA_907164685.1 Colias eurytheme | reverse complement strand
GCCTCCAACCATGGCGCGAACCAAGGACGGGAGCGAGAGATCCGGCCAAGTGACAGTAGTACCCACCTCAACGCTTCGCTTATGAGCATATGAGGCGTGCAAAATACGTGTGGCACTCGAGGACTGCCGCGGTAAAGCTATTGCATAGCATCTCACCGCTGTGCCGGGAGTGGGGGGGGGGGGTTTTTTCGTTACGCAATTTTTACATTCGCTCGCCGCGCTCAAATTCTGAGATAAAAGCTATGTATTTCATACATGAACACCCCCGGTATTCTATACATTGCCTAGGTATTGTTGAGAATACCTGATTATAGATTGCCGATAACATATTACCTAAGTCTTAAATTTTTCTTACAGCTAGGTCTACATGAACAGAGGAATGTGCTAGACGCTTTAAAGGGATCCTTGCAACGATTGAACACATCTTATGTTGATTTGTATCTTATACATAATCCTGTCGCTTTGAAGGTAATATTTAATAAGTAAAATAAAATATTAACTAATTATTAATTACCATCTATAAAAGTAAAAAAAATAAGCTCGTTAACTAGAAGTAAATTTCATGGCTTCTTTTCCTTGACTGTGCTTTATCACAGTCGCTGTTCGTGTTTTTTTTAAAGCAGATCAGATAAAGAAATATTTGATTGTTTATTAATACTTATTTTTACTAGCCTACTCTGGAATCATTTACATATTACATATTATATTTATATCCAACGTTGAAAGAATCTTTAAAATCGTTCCAATGCTTCCTGAGATTAGCGCGTTCAAACAAGCTCTTCAGTATTATATTATAATATTTTTATAGTACTTGGTACTATACTATAGTATTTTATTATTATCTGTGCTATAGGCTATTTAAATTATGTTTTATTTTTAAATTATGTTTATTTTCTAGCCAGACAACTCAGGTTTCGACGTGATAGACTACCTAGATACTTGGAAAAGCATGGAAGAAGTGCGAAAACTCGGTCTGGCTAGATCCATTGGTGTTTCTAACTTTAATATCAGTCAAATGGAAAGGTTACTTCAGAACTGTCATGTGAAACCCGCTGTTTTGCAGGTTGAGGTAAAGATGATTTAATTCGTTATATTTTATTTTTGCGAAGTGTGATAATTAACATTTTAAAATATAGTTGATAATATGAGTACAAGAGAAATAAATAATAAGTCGTATTCTCTGACGCTATTAAATTTATTTCTTTTATTTTCCCTTTTTTCATGCTCTATTAGAAAGTGTAGAGTTCCTACAAGGTTCTCTAACACCACATAATCTTGTACCTACAATGGATTAGATTTTAGAAGATTTGATATTGAATAAACATTCATATGATTCTCATAAGGAATGTAGGTAACATGGCAACAAAATTCAGCATTTCATATATACACACCATGTACACACCTACACTTTTAATATTTAGATTACTAGGAGTGTTCCAATCACAAATTAGTTTAAGACCTAATGTAAAAGAAAGAAATAAATAATTTGAATTAATTTGAATTAGATAATGTTGGTTTCGATCATGATACCTACATCTATATCTACTTATATATTCTATACCTAACTAGCAAACCGGGCGAACTCCGTTTCGCCACCAGAGACCTTTTCTTTGCTATAAACCTCACGGAGCCCGAGACCTTTCCAACGAATGCAAAACCGTGGAAATCGGTTCGTGCGTTCTGGATTTATAATTAGTTTTCCTTGTATAATTTGTTACTACTTCACTGTTTATTATACAAATAAAAAACAAAATATATTATAATTCCAGGTGAACCTAAATCTAGCTCAAAACAAGTTACTTGAACTAACAAAACGCGAAAACATAGCAGTAATGGCGTATACCCCATTCGGTTCTCTCTTCGCAAATGGCGACGAACCGGCCCCACGGGTTAACGACCCGGAGCTAGTCAAAATGGCGGAAAAGTATGGGAAAACGGTTCCGCAGATTGTTTTGAGATATTTGGTGAGTATTTAGTAGTACTTATTAATAAACTAGCGGTCCGCCCCGGCTTCGCCCGTGGTACCTACTACCTATATGTTTAAACTATCCTATCTCTCAAGTTGGATCGAACTGCACATGGTGTGCGAATTTTATTATAATCGGTTAAGTGGTTTAGGAGTCCATTGAGGACAAACACGAGATTTATATAGATTAAATTATGAATACAATTTCAGATACATATAAGTATAATGTCATATCTTTTTTTGAAGTGAAACTTCTTTAGGCGCGTGGAGAGTAAAATTTCAGGGTCGCGCCATGGGAATACCATTGCGTTGACATGAAGTAAGGCGACGATTTGATATCTTTGAAATGCTTTGAATCTTGCCAAAGAAGTTTCACTTCTGACACGTGTGCTTCGACGTAACGACGTATTCGTGCTGTGCTCGACACACGCTCTTTTTTCTTTTATGGCAATGAGCAAACACTTTTTGCGAGTGTCAAGTTCAAATGTCAGATCTAATAATCGGTCAAAACTAGTCTTGTCTGCAGTCTGGTCCCAAAAAACAGTCAATGCTGGTTTAGCCTACACCTACAATATTACTTACTACTTATATATTACTAGCGACCCGCCCCGGCTTCGCACGGGTGCAATGGCGGCCGGCCGGTACCGCCGCAAACGCTGCGTCCCGCAATTTTTAAATCTGTAATATCTTCGAAAATATTCACTTAAATCATACGGTGTAAAGGGCCATATAGATCTATATTAAATGAACAATGTATTCAAGGTATTTAATTGGTTAAGGGTTAATGCTGTATTGGTTAAAATCGCTTCGAAAATTAGCCATTATTTGTCGTAAAAAGTAAATGACAAAAAAAGGTATTGTGGGTTATCCATAAGAGATAGACATATACCATCACGTACTTTTCTGTAGACCTTTTCAATGTGTACAATACTTAGTAGGTCCATTATTTTGATAAAACTCGTAGGGTGTAGCCTGCGTTTGCAATGTAAGCGGAAAAAATGTAATTATTTACGACATCACATTAGAAACCTCAAAAATAACAGTACTTCTCCACTATTTAATGGATGTTATTATACATATAAACCTTCCTCTTGAATCACTCTATCTATTAAAAAAAACCGCATCAAAATCCGTTGCGTAGTTTCAAAGATTTAAGCGTACAAAGGGACATAGGGACAGAGAAAGCGACTTTGTTTTATACTATGTAGTGATGTAGTGAAGTATTCTGTGCTACAGGTTTCTGTTTTTGTTTGCTTTCGAGAATTTAGTTTAAATATTTAAGACAAATTTGATTTTTTCCTTAATCTTTAGATATTTTGTTGTAAATTGTATTATGTGTGTGAAAATCGAAATAAATATATTATTTACTAGATTTCCGCCCGCGGCTTCGCCCGCGTTTTCAAAGGAAAACCCGCATAGTTCCTGTTCCCGTGGGATTTCCGGGATAAAACCTATCCTATGTGTTAATCCAAGTTACCCTCTATATGTGTGCTAAATTTCATTGTAATCGGTTCAGTAGTTTTTACGTGAAAGAGTAACAAACATCCATACATCCATACATCCATACATCCATACATCCATACATCCTTACAAACTTTCGCCTTTATAATAGTATTAAGATTTCTTTTTACAGGTACAAAGAGGCGTTACCCCGATACCAAAGTCAATTCATAAAAACAGAATAGAAGAAAACATCAATGTATTTGATTTCGAGCTGACTGAAAAAGAAATGATGGAATTAAGTAAGTAATAATTCATAATTGTTGATTATATTGAGTACTAGCGGTCCGCCCCGGCTTCGCCCGTGGTAAATACTAAATAATTTGGAAAATCCAAAAGTGCACGCCTCATAATTTTTTTTTTAATAATTATTTATTAATTATTATTTTTGTTTATTTAATAACAATTAAACCACATCGAATCAGACCCTGAAAAATGAAAGGGTTCTATTCCTGAGCATACTCAAGCGTAAGAGAAAAAAAAGACTCGATTAGTAAAGTATTTCGGTCGCTATCGTGTTAACAAGAAAATCCTCCGCACATACAGACACACGGACGTCCAAGACAGAACTTTTTTAAACTGTTTTTTAACTAGTTTAAATAATAGTCCGGGATACATCGCCCATTTTTGCAAGTGATTACTATCAAGCTAATTTTTCGTGAGTAGCTTTATTTTGATGAGATGCCCAATAATTTCATGTACGAAACTCTCGATTGTGGTAGCTTACAGAGGTAACAAGGATAAAAATTTTTGATTTGACGGTTCTCAAATATTTATTACGCAATTTGTAGGACAATATGTCTGTTGAATTATATAAGTATTAAATAAGTGAAAATAAAAAAATCAGCTGGTTAGTAATCATTTATGATGACTTCGTTATCGATACACATTGGAAAGGGGGACTCTTTGATCAAACCATAGATTTTGTAGAACAAATATTTTTTCGAATAATTTAGATAATTATCTTGAGATTGAACAAAAAAAAAAAACATTCAGTTAGTAATTAATATTTGAGAACCATCAAATCAAAATATTTTATCCTTGTTTCCTCTGGTAGCTACCACAATCGAGAGTTTTGTACATGAAATTATTGGGCATCTCATCAAAATAAAGCTACTCACGAAAAATTAGCTTGATAGTAATCACTTGCAAAAATGGGCGATGTATCCCGGACATCAAAAATATCATGAATGTTAAAAATAGTGTTTTTTCTTAATATGTGTGTGTATGTATTATCTTACAAGTGCAATGTATGATACATAAAGACATTTAAAGTTTGAAAAATCAGATGTTTTGCGCGAAGTGACAGTAGTACCCACCTCAACGCTTCGCTTATGAGGCGTGCAATATTTACGTTTTCTCTACATAAGAATCATCCTCGTAACTACTTCAAGGCATATAATAAAAAAAGAATTATTGAAATCGTTATATTGAGTACTATTATATGCATAATAGTACTATCAATTATGTATTATACATATTATTATCTGTGTTACTATTATAATATGTATCTATAATATAAAAAATGCTAAATGTGTTGCTAAGCGCAAATCTCGAGAACAGCTGAACCGATTTCGTTAATTAGGTATTTCTTTAATCCTACGAGGATGGTTCTTATAAACTACTAGCGACCCGCCCCGGCTTCGCACGGGTGCAATGCAGATACTAAATACACTACAGAAAAACTGTGAACGTTGTATATAAAAACATAGCGACCCGCTCCGACTTCGTATAGATAGCCTGGCGGCCGGCCGGTACCGCCGCAAACGCTACGTCCCGCAATTTTTAAATCTGTAATATCTTCGAAAATATTCACTTAAATCATACGGTGTAAAGGGCCATATAGATCTATATTAAACGAACAATGTATTCAAGGTATTTAATTGGTTAAGGATTAATGCTGTATTGGTTAAAATCGCATCGAAAATTAGCCATTATTTTTCGTAAAAAGTAAATGACAAAAAAATGTTATTGTGGGTTATCCATAAGAGATAGACATATACCATCGCGGACTTTTCTATAGACCTTTTCAATGTGTTTAATACTTAGTACATTATTTTGATAAAACTCGTAGGGTTCAGCCTGCGTTTGCAATGTAAGCGGAAAAAATGTAATTTTTTACGACATCACTTTAGAAACCTCAAAAATAACAGTACTTCTCCACTATTTAATGGATGTTATTATACATATAAACCTTCCTCTTGAATCACTCTATCTATTAAAAAAAACCGCATCAAAATCCGTTGCGTAGTTTCAAAGATTTAAGCGTACAAAGGGACATAGGGACATAGGGACAGGGAAAGCGACTTTGTTTTATACTATGTAGTGATGATAAAGAAAAAATGTAAACATGACTGACTGGTTGGCTTGGTTGGTAGTACCTAACCTTGCCTCCCAAGCCAGAGGTGAGTGGTCGTGGGTTCGATTCCCACCCGGGGCAAATATTTGTGTGATATTTGTTTGAGTTTGAGTTTGATGAACATAGATGTTTGAGGTTGTTTGATGTTCTGTGTCTGGGTGTAATTTATCTATATGAGTATTTATTTAAAATTATGTATGTTAATCAGCCATCTGGTTTCCATAACACAAGCGAAAGCTTAGTATGGGATCAGATCGTACCGTGTGTGTAAATTGAACCGAAATATTTATCTAAAGAAGTTTCACCTCAATATTGCATGAGATGATTCAATAACACAGTCATAAAATATGACGATTAATACATATAAGAATGTGACAAGAACTATAATTATAAAAGCCCCTAATCACCCTAAACAATGATAATTAAATTATTATCTGTTTTGCCTAAGTTTTTTCCCGCTAATCTCTAACACGGCTTAACCGAATTAGATGCGGGTTTTTCAGATATTATATTAATTAATTTATAATCCTACTAATATTATAAATGCAAAAGTTTGTAAGAATGGATGTATGTGTATATACGTTTGTTACTCTTTCACGCAAATACTACTGAACAGATAACAATGAAATTTAGCACACATATAGGTTGTAACTTGGTTTAACACATCGGATAGGTTTTATCCCGGAAATCCCACGGGAACGGGAACAATGCCGGTTATTCTTTGAAAACGCGGGCGAAGCCGCGGGCGGAAAGCTAGTTTTAAATATATTTCAACCGGTTCGTAAATATTATTATTTTTAATGGATAAGTTTAGAAACTATCTTACTAAAGTTCAGTAATTTAGGTAATTGAAGCTTTAGAAGCATATTCTATGTTCTACACTATTATACAGGGTGTCCCACCGTCGGTATTCTAAGCCACAGGCATACTTCTAAGCTCAATGGAGGTTATAGTTTAGCATACGCTGAGTACGTAAAAATACTTACAAAATTCCAGATGAATTTTTTTTCAAATAGATGAATTTTTAAAACTCTTTGTGTACACCCCTAACAAGCATCCCGCCCAACTTTGCCACCCTTTTTTTTTTGTGTGGTGTCTCTCAATGTTAGCCAGAAGGGCTTCTACATTTTAACGCGGACGCGGGGGTGAACTGAAGGTTCACCCTGGTAGCGACATGCACAAGGGCGTCCCCCCTTGACGGGGACCACGAACGGCTTGAGCTGTCGCTTGAGTGGAGGAGGCCAGAAGGGCCCTAATCGGACGGGACTTTGCCACCCGCACATGAGCTATCGTTTAAGATTATTATTTCACTAGCGACCCGCCCCGGCTTCGCACGGGTGCAATTCTGATACTAAACACACTACAGAAATTTTGCGTTGTATATAAAAACATAGCGGCCCGCTCCGGCTTCGCACGGGTATAAAATATATAGCCGGCCGGCCGGCCGGTACCGCTGCAAACGCTACGTCCCGCAATTTTTAAATCTGTAATATCTTGGAAAATATTCACTCATATATACCATCGCGGACTTTTCTGTAGACCAAATTAGTGTGCAAATTAGTATGTAGCATGTAGGCAGTAAAGAAGATACACAAAGACAAACAATGGTTTTTATTGCTTGGATTCCAAAAATTAGATAATATAGAAAAATCGACTTTCTTTTTACCAAAATTTTTACAGACATGTTTCAATTTTCATCTACGTATGCATAAAATATATTTATATAAGTTAAACAATTTTTTTTTTCAGGCAAATACAACAAAGACTACAGAGTGGTATGGCCGAGTTTCTGGCAAGACCATCCTTACTATCCCTTTGAGAAAAAGGATAAACCTGATGCAGACCTTTTTAAGCCGAAACCTAAGGAATAAATTAAATATTAACTTGTAATCAATTGAATTTTGAAATTGTTTTCAGTGTAACAAAAAAACAATACAATAATTTTTGTCTATCTGTCTATTACAAACCTCCTAAAATGCGGGACGGTTTACCAAACATGTCAATAAAATAAACTTTTAAAACAGAAAATTTGTTTTATTTGTAGATTATAAGTAATTTGCTTACATAATTATATACCTATAATAATAATTAATACTGATACAATATCTTGACGTAATAGATAATCGGGGATAAACACGGAGATAAACATATATATTATGAAAATTTGTCATTTGTGAATTGCGAATTTTTATCAATGACGTTACAATACGTAAGAATCACTTTTTCATCGACTTAAACTTTTTTATGAAGTATGACGTCATAATAAAGTTTCCACATCATCCGATCCGATATCTAAATTGGACACCTAGGTACCTACATGTCGTATCGGATAGTCAGAGATCCTACTGTGAAATTCTACTACAAAAACAACATACTTACGTAAGGATTTTAAAATACATGTTAAAATTAAATAAAACTTAATAAATAAAAAATACGGTAATTTTATTTATCTGTGATCTTTAGCATGTGTATGAAACATGAAAAACATTCAAAACAGTAGGTAAGCGTGGAAAATTATAAATTACTTCCTAATCGTTACGTATTTAAAATGTGTCCACTAATAAATTGTAATAATCCCCAACTTATCTTTAGATAAAACCTATTTCTAACGTTTTATGCATGAAATGAAACATAAAAATATACATTTTGTTCGATTAGAATGGATTATTAAACATAATTACAAACATCCTGGCTAGATTAATTTTATGATAGCTATGTATTTATTATCTTTGATTATATCAAGTGAAGTACCTAATTGGATTTAGTCAAACTTCCTTTTTGGTTTATAAAATAAATCGTTAAAATTTGTGTCGTTATTTTCATAAATTTTAATAAACATAGTAAGTAGGACCTTTAATATTTGTTCTGTAAAGAGATTTTGCTAGAAAGGCTAGAAATATCAAAAAATCTATGCGAATATAAATATTATTTTTTTGATAATGTTCTCATAGCAAAGGATAATGTTAATCCCGTAAGATAAATGTAAGATAAACGATAATAAATTAATTGAATATTTTCTTTTTAAATGATTATTTATCTACAAATAGATAATACTATAAAGTTCAGTAAGTACTTTTCCTTGAACCAAAGCAATTTAATCACAGGTCATAAATTGCTACAAAGCTTGGCGGAAATTCGTAATAAATAAAAATAATTTAACGCTAAATTAAAAGTCCCGAGTTCATTCAATTATATAAATATTTATTCGTTGGTTTTTATAAAATCGCGGGAAAACCAATTATTGTTTCCTCGTAATTATTATTACTTTTTTATTTACAATTATAGTCTGTCCACTATAAGAATTGCTTTTTGACAGCTCGACGGGTGATACCAGAAGTGATGTTCATAAGATTATCGATTGTGATACCATTTCAATTATAAATTCAAAATATTATCATAAATCGAATCAGGTACGTTAATAATAATTACAACGTAAACGTACTAATAAGATATGTAATAATAAGACCACATATCTATGCATTTTATGTTAAAACTAAACTAAACTAATATTTTATTATTTATTGGTTTCTATCTTACAATTTGTTTGTCTTTACGTTTTAATTATATAACATAATAGAAGAGTTTTTCTGTATCGGATATATTTTACAGAGTATTTCTATCGATTATTTTAATCTATCGACCCATCATTGAATAATTCTGTGTAGGCATCACTAAGTGGGCGGGACCTGTCCATGAAGTACGATAATTATTTGTATGACATTTAAACATAGACAATACAATCCTACATAGGCGTGAAGCTGTCAAAAAGCAAATAATATAATGGACAGAGTATAAAGGCATATTCAAAGTGACATATAAACGTCATTGTTGAAATTTGACATTGACAGTTGGGTTGTTTTCTTTTTTTTATTTCCTTCTGCGGGTCTGTAAACGGTTATAGTATAACTGTTGTAGCGTTCCGTAATTTATCAAATTCAGTACGTGTTTATTTGTAAACAATGAATTCGGTGCTCAATTCGTCATCGATTTGATCCTCGCATTTGACGTTCGCTTCGAAGTCGCATTGTTGTTTGTATTCGTTGAAGAATAGCCCGTCAGAACAGTATTGCGCTATGGCAACACCTTCTACGCAGCGCCAGTATCTTTGGCAGTCACCGCTGAAACAATTTTGAATTTGATTTAATTTTTTGATACATATTTTAATAAACATAATATTATTATGTTTTAATACAGCCTCGAAAAAAGGAACTGTAATAAAGACTCTCATCTAATAACACGAAATCTTACTCTAATCTTCTATTACTATTTTATAAAAGTTTTTTAAAAATAGCTTGTCTATTACAAATTCAAATTCCATGGCACACACATGCCATATTTAGATGTAAAACCGTTCCAGATTAACAGACACACAGAATTTAAATGTTGCGTTATTGGAATAATATTCCAATTACCATACTATAGCAAGTCAGTAAAGCGAGGGTACAAATTTAAGATAATGATGCCATAAAGAACCGCACGTCTGAACTCTGAAGTAACAGAGAACGTTTCTTTAACACTGGTTATCAGTGACGACTGTTAAAGAAAATTTAAAGTCACACTCACTTATAAGAGAATCTTCGAGAAGCGACGTTGATGTCGTTACAATTAAGCAACGTATTTGCTGGCTGTACTTCTGCTAGCTTCTTGACGATTGGCACGAATGATTCTGGAAAAATCATACCATAGATTAAACACTCCAAAATTACAATTATTTTACATCATTAAGTACCAAATGCAATGTACCTACTAATGAGTAAAAATCAATGGTGATGAGCAAAAAATTCAGAGCGGACAAAGACGCAGGTGGAAAGTTAGTTAAAATATACTTGTAAATACTCGCGTGTAATTAAACAAAATAAAACCTACCAGTGTTAGAACTAATGTCAGTGAACTCCTCTTCTCCTGAACCAGACTCGATTTCTACATCATTCCTGTCACGAAGGTAGCATTCAGTCGCCCACACGTGGTTACAGGACTAAAATAAATTAATGGGAAATAAAATAAACAAGCGAAATAGAAAAGGATACTAGAGAAGTTTGTCTTTTCACTATCAAAATATAGCATAAAATTTTAAAATAATTGGAAATTACGAAAAAAAAACATATTGTGTTCCGGACACACGTGTCAGAAGTGAAATTTCTTTGGCAAAATACCAAAATCGTTGCCTTATTCCATGACGTGACGCCACCTTGAATCGCGAACCTATCTTTGAAACTTTATCCACTAACAAAAGAAACAGAGTTTAAAATATAAACATACGAATTATGGAGGAAATAATGGATACATCTAAAATAAAACATTGAATAAAAATAAGTATAAGTATATTATAGCTGAACAACGGAATTTCGTCTACTATCAAGAAAGATTACTAACGATTTGGCAACATTTTTTATTACTATGATAGTAAATACCATTAAGCCTTACTCGATAAAATATAACAAAAAATATTTTTCCTAAATGCATGAATTTTTGAAGCTATAACTATATAATAAAAAGTATATAAAGCTTAATCGCTAGAAAGCCATCGCAGGCAACCTTTAAAATGAGAATAAAAGACAAAGTGAGTGATGGATGAGCAAAAACAATTATTAAAAAGAATAGAGCAACAAACCACATTAATTACAATTAAAAGTAGGTAGGTAAATATAAAATAATAAATAAATCTTACCTGGATGGGAAAATCAAATATTGTGCCGCCAGCACAACTCGTCTCCACCTCTTGACCGTGGGCACAGATAAAGAATCTGCTACAGTTGGTAAAGTGGGGTAGAAGGAGAAAGGTCTGCAAGATAACGGTTTAAAATATAATATGAATATTTGAAATTACATATTTCAACAAAATGTATCAATTATTTTCCACTAAGCCGCTAAAATCGTCTATCTGCAGTTATAAAAATACAAACTGAGGTGATATTTACAATTTTTTTATAGTACACTGTACAAAGTACATATTATTTACTTTTAAGATTTCATGATAATATTTAAGTACCTGTCCTGTTGGATCGCATGATAAGGTGTTCGGATCAACACCATGAAAATCTGCCATGGCACTGCCTAAGCACAGCATAAGAGGTAATATTATTCCTGTAACATTAAACAGAAACAATTATTTTCTGTTTCAGGTTGGCTTAAATGTATTTCGATGAACAAAAAACTGCTAAGTGTTTTGATTTTACTTTTTTGTCTATATACACCACTTGTCAGTGTCAAATGTCAGCGATAACGTCAAAAAATACGCGAAACAGCAGCAGTTTGTGTGGTGTACATTTTTAAATTTTAAATTGTTGATTGTTTGAGGAAAGTGGTATTCCAACTTGATTTGACGCACTTTCTCAGTTAAAATGTCTTCGTCAGACTCGGACGATGACTGTTACGGTAACATATCGAAAAAGTTGCAAAACATGAAAAACAAGTACCACGACGATAATATAGATACCGCGAATTTGCTAAACACCTCTACAGAAATCAAAAACACAGCTCCAAGTGAAACTACTGTAGTTATATGTAATGATAGCGAGACTATTGCGTTAGATGATGATGATACGATACTCGATCAAATAATAGCGTTGAATTCTATACAAAAACAGACTACCAGAGGTAGACGCGGTGCAACAAAGTCTCCTAGAGGCCGGGGACGATCAAATCGTGGCCGCAGTCGCGGTAAACGAAATACATCCTTAGATACATCCGATAGTTTACTTGATACCTGTCCATCTTTGAATACGAGAAGTGCCGCGAATACAAGTGCAATTACGATAACAGATAGTCCGGTTAGGGGGCAGGCTAGAGGCCAAGCTAGGGGCAGAGCTAGGAGCCGGAGCAGAGCTCGGGGCAATAGAACACCTAGACGAACTAGGGACAGCTACATGTACCCTACTTATAGCGTTGGCAACACTGAAGATTACCCAGACATGTCTGATGACGTCGAATTGTTCACGTCCACGGCGAAAGCGCAAGAAATAATAGATGATATTATTGATGAGAATGAAGAGTTATCGATCAAAGTGTACTGGCAGAGTTCGGATATAATCAAATTCACGATACGCAAGTACCAAAAGCTATCGCAGATATTTGATTTCTTTTCGAAACGGGAAAACGTCGGTATTGATAAATTATTGCTCACTTATAACGATAGGATATTGAAACCTGATGATACTCCAGATAGCATAGATTACAGCATAGCCAAGTTTATAGATGGAGGCATAGTCAACAGTCGTGTTCCAATTCTAGAGAATTCTAGTAAAGAAATAAGAGGAATTAAACTCAAGTTCCAATGCCAAAATGTAAAGAAACCATTCGAGATTGTAATTCAATTGGAAGACAAAATGTTACAGGCGTTTACAAAGTGTGCGGAGCATTTAGAAGTGCCTATGAATAAGTTGAAATTTGAATTTGATGGTGATTGTATTACAGGTAATTTTTATGATAATTATATTTTTGATTATAGCTAGCTGTGCCCTGCGGTTTTACTCGAAGTGCTCCACTCCTGTTGGTCTTGGCGTGATGATATATAGCCGATATTGCTGAGATTAGCGCGTTCAAACAAACAAACTCTTCAGCTTTATAATATTAGTATCACTACATAATATAAAACAAAGTCGCTTTCTCTGTCCCTATGTCCCTTTGTATGCTTAAGTCTTTAAAACTACCCAACGGATTTTGATGCGGTTTTTTTTAATAGATAGAGTGATTCAAGAGGAAGGTTTTAGTGTATAATATATTAGGTTTTAGACAAAGCGGGCGAATCCGCGGGCGGTAAGCTAGTAGATAATAAATATTATTTATAACAAGATATTAGTGTTTTACGACCTAGTTATCATTTAGCAATTAAAATGTCCAATATTGTATTGTATTTATAGTTATGAATGTTTTTAAATGTTATTATCAGTGCCTAATCAGACATAAAGACAGGACATAAGCATTAAAATAATTTTATTTTATTAAGCTTATCTTGTCATAGTTATTCCTATTTTTTATACATGCTTTAGCTTTTTATTTTGAATTGTGTAGTGCTTAATATATTCTTAGTTCTAGTTTAAAATTATTATATGTATGTTAGTCTGTAAGGCATTTATTCTATGGGTCTGTACAATTTATTGTCTGTTACCTGAATTAAATATAATTAATAATAAATTTACCTGTATGTTTGTATGTAACCAACTCCTTTAGTATTTGACCCACTTTAAACGGATAGATTTATTACAAACTTTGTACACTTATCAAGGATCGGTGACAATACAATAATATCATAAGGTTATTTAAGCATGCTTTTAACATACTTATATAAGTATCACCTGTGTGTTGGTATATATTTGTTAAGAGATTCTATTAGCCTGGCCGTACACGGACTGTTCGAGCAGTTAACGGCTGAGCGACGTACACGGACTGCTCGAGCAGTTAACGGCTGAGAGACGTACATGGACTGCTTGAAAAAGAGCAACTATGGAGTTTCTTGCCGGTTCCGAATCGGTGGTAAATTTTAAAATATGTAATGATGTTTCAAAACTGCTTCTATAAGAAGTCTAATTGAATAAATAAATGTTTGAGTTTGAGTTTTGAGCGGTCGGTCGTTGACTGCTCGAGCTGTCGCTACAAACCGCGCAGTTGATGGCTTGAGGCGGTCGCGACTGCTCGAGCAGCCGTGTACGGCAGTGAATGAATGGGCATAGTTCACCGCGCGGTCGCGGCTTCAAGCCGTTGGTCTCAACTGCTTGAAGCAGCTGTACAGCCGACCTCAGATTTGATTTTGGCCCACTTTAAACAGACAGATTTGATTCAAACCTTGTACACATTTCAAGGATTGGTTACAATATTTTCATGTGTCATTTAAAAAATGATTGTAGCTTCACCACATGTTTTTTATTTTTTTTTAACTATCTTTATTTGTTTGTTTTTAGGTTCGATGACAGCGGAAGAGTTGGAATTAGAAGGTGGAGAATGTATTGATGTTAAAATTATGAGATGATAATTGTTTATTTATTTTAATAATTTGTTAATATTTCCGAATCTTATTTTATTCATTCAGCGCATTTTATTTTATGCAAGAAAAATAAAATGAAATATTGTAATTTGCCGTTTGTTTTATTTGTGTAAATTGATATCTTTTTTATTTGTTTTCAATATTTATCTGTCCTACTAATATTATAAATGCGAAATTTTGTGAGGATGGATGGATGTTACTCTTTCACGCAAATATTACTGAACCGATTCCAATTAAATTTGGCATGTACCTAGGTAGCTGAAAACCCAGAATAAGACATAGGCTACTTTTTATCCCGGAAATCCCACAGGAACGAGAACTACGCGTGTTACCTAGTTCGTATGCATTGGCGCAACAAATTTTAATGTATTTTACTAATACATATTATAAATGCGAAAGTTTGTTCGTTACTCCTTCACGCAAAAACTGTTGAACCGATTTTCATGAAATTGGCACATAGAGGAGGAACTTGGATTGGTGTAAAGCTAGTATTACATAATGCCGAAAGTATACTGTAAATTAAAAAAAAATAGATATATAGACAGTCCATACGTCCCTAATTGTTTCTTTTTTTCTTTCTTTCAACTTTTCTTAGTTTGAAACTAGATGGCGCTATTTTTAATATATAAGGTACATAAAAGTTAAAATGTTCAAACTTGAATTGAATTAATAAAAGTATGAAATAATAAAATTTATCACTTGGAAGTCAGAGGCAAGAAAATAGTTAACGACTAAATCTCAGACCTATCGAGCACATACAATTTCATAAAAATCGATTCAGCCGTTTCGGACAAATGGAATTTTATGTACCTATAGAAACACGTAGATATTTTGGAAAATGTAAAACATTCTAGACTTCTTTTTAACTCTAAATACATAATAATGAATGGTAAATGTTAAAAATATTTTATGACGATTCAAAAGTGCTTCTAGAAGAAGTCTTTGTACAAATAAATGTTTGAGTTTGAATACCTTATTGCATAATTTTGTGTGCCAATAAATTATAAAGTGCCAATTATTATTATTCTAGGTTTAATAACTAGAGACCTTAATAATAATAGACAATAGTAGAGGTAGCTCAGCCCCCCTAGACAAGTGGCTTTCTATTAGCGTCGTCGTAATCAAACGTAATCTCATACATTCATAATCTATTCTATTGAACTTTACGCTAATAGAAAGCCACTTGTCTAGGGGGGCTGGTAGCAATTTAGGATTATTACAAAATATGATTTAATAAGATAACACTATCAACGAAAAATTCAACGAAGCGTGATTCTTTGCTGAGTTTTTTTTTTATAATTTGGATGGATTGATAAAAAAAGTACTCATACAATGTCCGATATTTTAATACCTACCCAATAAAAAGGTATAATATACAATAATATCCAATACATTTTTTATACATATCAATAATTAATTAAAAAAATTTCGCACATTTATTAAACAGCAAATCGAACCTATTATTTATAATCCTCAAAAATAAACAAAATTATCGTGAAGTAATATTTTAAACTCACCGATCATTTTGTATGTCTGCACTGCACTATCCACAAACGATTACACACACTAAACTGATTTTGTCGTGTTCGTTAATCCTTTTCTTTTATATAAAGATTAATCTTGATAAGGATTATTCTATTGGTTTACGCACTGTGTGATGCGATATCGCGGTGATAATTGTATTTTTGTTGTAATAATTGTCATAAAAAAAAGTGTAGCCCCATGTCCCCTAGTGGGGTAAGGGGCAGATGCATTATACATCTGTTTCACTGATCGATTTTCTTTAGAGACAAGTAGGTGATCAGCCTTCTGTGTCCTACCAGACCGAGACATTTTTTTTCTTCGGGAAAATAAAAAACCGGGAATCGAACCCAGGACCCCTCGGTGCTACGCTCACGCGTCAACCACTGTACCAAGGAGGCGGTCAAATAATTGTCATGTCATGCAAAATTTATATCCTGGCGAAGGGTGAGCGGCAAAGGCTTTGATAGTTTTATCATCAGCCTGATTGAGAGGGATACGACAGATCCTAATGAATAAAATTTATTTTATTCTTATTCTTAATACTTACAATTATAAAACTTATTGCCTACTCTAAAACATGCTTAGTATGTAGGCGTAGCTATCAAAATAAGTAAGTACATTAGTCGCAAAATAAACGAAAATTATAGATTGCTCTTGCATATTGCATGTACAACAGAAAATGTGCTGATAGATTGAAGATTTCAATTTTCAATGTTTTTTTTTTTAATATAATTCACTAATACAACAATTGACAATGGTTATTTCTTTCTTATTCTTGGAATTTAAAGCGTTTATTTTTAAAGTTCAATCTTTAAATATATTTCGATAATACGATGAAAAATACATTAGTTTTGTAAATTGTACCTAATGCAAATGCGTATAGAAACAACCATATAAATAATATTATATGATTGTAACTACAAGATTAAATTTTTTTATGGGTGTAAATGAAAATAAATATAATATATATATATAAATAACATTGCTTTATCGATAATGTTACTCTTTGTAGATAGCTTTTCTCAAGTTTTTTTTTGTTTAAAGTTCTATTTTTCTTGTGAACAATGCAGATGATTCATTTATTCAACTGTATAAAACAGTGATAACAATTAGCACAGTGCGTAAACACCCTTTGTCGCTAATTGTACATTCCTAAAACTTTTGAATGGAACGCAATATAAATTAATAATAATAATCTCAGCCATAAATTTATATGAGGAAGAAATTTTTGTGTAAACAATATTTTTGCCGCTATCAATTAGTGATAAGCTTAACAGTCTATTAATTTGTCAATTGTAAATACTTATTTACGTTAAAATATTATTTATAGAAATAACAAGTCAATAACGTAGCGTCTCCATTCTCAAAAATAATATTTATCCCATTTTTCAGTGATGTTCCGTTCCTATTGGTTGTATTCTTTGCTCCTTCCTCTAGAGATGGTCTATGTCGACTTTGTAACACAAGATTATATTATTTTTTAAATCCGATCGTGTAGTTCCTACCTTATTAGTTCGTTCAACTATTTACTGTGTACCTAGTAACGTACTTTTATTATTTAACGCCATAATCTCAGGAACTACTGGTACGATTTGAAAAATTCTTTCGGTGTTAGATAGCCCATTTAGCCTGCCCTCTATGCTATAATTTATCATCACGCTAAGAGCGGAGCAATGCGGGTAAAACCACGGGGCACAGCTAGTTATCTACGTAATATATTGAATAATATGTCTATTTATCTACGCATTATCCCAAGCAGACTGATAGTCCGTTTTCTTATGGGCATGCTTGTATGGAAAGGTATACATTTTTGAGTAAAGCAATGAAATTTGGTACGAATGTTGTACTCGTCCACCTAAGCCCAAATCGCCTGGTAGCCAGTGTCTACTCCCCTGCAGAAGGGAGGGAGGGGGGGTTATAGAACAGAGCGCCCGGCGCTCGGAAAAAAAATTCTGGCGGATTCATTTGGCCCTTTGAGTCAAGTTTGGTGTCGTAATCAGGTAACTAGATGATACCCGATTCATTCCCCATACCATTTTTTTAGGGTTCCCTAGCAAAATATGTCACAATCTTTAAAATAATAAACTTTTGGCAGTGGCAAAATCCAAACAAACCAGTATATTTTTATATTTTTGTATGAAACTTGGTTTATAAAAAAATACTGTCTGAAAGGCCATTTCATGCAGATTATAAAAACATTAACATGTAACATATATCTTACCATTTTAAATGTGAAATAAATTATAGAAAGTACAGGAACGTTCGTCAGCGCAGCGTAGGGGACGGCTAATAGACTCGAAAAATAAGCAATAACGTAAAACAAAAACCAGTCAAGTGCGAGTCTGATTCGCCCATCGAGTGTTTCGTACTTATTTGTCCTATACCATGTTATCTTGTCTGGTAGGACCTGGTTAACTGATACACACACACTTTCGTCTTTATAATATTAGTGTGATTTTTAATCATCTTTAAATTATAAATGAAGTCAGGTAACATTGTTAAAAATAAAGATATATAATAATAAAACGTTTTTGTATTAATAATAATGACAACCACCTCCACAATTACATAATTCGGTATATTTGAGCTGGTGTATAAAACACTTCAATCTGGAATTGCAAGATTTCACGCACCGACATCTTATCAATTCAAAGCTTCTCTTATCTTTTTATTTCAGATGGGCAAGGAATATTTTGATTTTTTTAGGTCCCTAAATATATACAGCCTGTAAAACTGCCTTTAAGGTGTGTTGTTTAAGGGCAGCTTCTGTGGGAGGCAAATTTTCGATTTGCCTGTCCGTTTTTGTTAAAAATTTGTTTGCGACCCTCATTTACTGTCACAGCAGGGTACAATGTGAAAAACAAACATGTAGTTACTTAAAATAATTATAAAAAAATATAAGTTCTGGATAAGAGTATCCTTAAAACATCGTGACCGTCCTTACCTATCATGCATTGTAATCACAAACTTTTCAATTTCACTATCTGCATATTTGCCACTGCAAAGTGCTTCAAATCCTCGTGTGACTTCGGATATGCCTTCCATACCTCAAATGCATGTGTACCTATAGTTCTTTTAGACCTTCTAGCTTGGAATACATGATATTCTGTACTAGCCATATCTGTCGACTGTTCTTAACATTATTTTGGCTACTACTACTATATCGTGTGTTCCAAAGCTAGAAGGTCTAAAAAAACTATAGGTATACATGCATTTGAGGTATGGAAGGCATATCCGAATGGCACACGAGGATTTGAAGCACTTTATAGTGGAAAATATGCAGACAGTGAAATTGAAAAGTTTGTGATTTCAATGCATGAATAGGTATGGAGGGTCACGATATTTTAAGGATACTCTTATCCAGAACTTTTATTTTTTTACAATTATTTTAAGTAACAACATGTTTGTTTTTCACATTGTACCCCGCTGTGACAGTAAATGAGGGTCGCAAACAAATTTTTAACAAAAACGGACAGGCAAATCGAAAATTTGCCTCCCACAGAAGCTGCCCTTAAACAACACACCTTAAAGGCAGTTTTACAGGCTGTATATAATATTTAGGGACCTAAAAAAATCAAAATATTCCTTGCCCATCTGAAATAAAAAGATAAGAGAAGCTTTGAATTGATAAGATGTCGGTGCGTGAAATCTTGCAATTCCAGATTGAAGTGTTTTATACACCAGCTCAAATATACCGAATTATGTAATTGTGGAGGTGGTTGTCATTTTTATTAATACAAAAACGTTTTATTATTATATATCTTTATTTTTAACAATGTTACCTGACTTCATTTATAATTTAAAGATGATTAAAAATCACACTAATATTATAAAGACGAAAGTGTGTGTGTATCAGTTAACCAGGTCCTACCAGACAAGATAACATAGTATAGGACAAATAAGTACGAAACACTCGATGGGCGAATCAGACTCGCACTTGACTGGTTTTTGTTTTACGTTATTGCTTATTTTTCGAGTCTATTAGCCGTCCCCTACGCTGCGCTGACGAACGTTCCTGTACTTTCTATAATTTATTTCACATTTAAAATGGTAAGATATATGTTACATGTTAATGTTTTTATAATCTGCATGAAATGGCCTTTCAGACAGTATTTTTTTATAAACCAAGTTTCATACAAAAATATAAAAATATACTGGTTTGTTTGGATTTTGCCACTGCCAAAAGTTTATTATTTTAAAGATTGTGACATATTTTGCTAGGGAACCCTAAAAAACTGGTATGGGGAATGAATCGGGTATCATCTAGTTACCTGATAACGACACCAAACTTGACTCAAAGGGCCAAATGAATCCGCCAGATTTTTTTTTCCGAGCGCCGGGCGCTCTGTTCTATAACCCCCCCTCCCTCCCTTCTGCAGTGGAGTAGACATTGGCTACCAGGCGATTTGGGCTTAGGTGGACGAGTACAACATTCGTACCAAATGGCATTGCTTTACTCAAAAATGTATACCTTTTCCCATAAGAAAACGGACTATGAAGCATGAAACTATCAAGTTTAAAAAACATCAAAATCAGTTCAACACTTCCGGTATACGTAGTATATAGTTATTAGTCTGTGCTTCCGGGGATTACCCTGAACATACATACAAATAATCTTTAATGTCACCGACATCTAAATGAATCATTATTAAATTATATGAGTTATTGCACTTAACCAAATCATTGCACTTCTTATCAAATTCATTTAAAAAAATTATCAAGATGTCTTTATTGTATTCATATGAATCAAATTGATTGCAAAATTCCTTCGTCAGCTAGTTTTCGCCTGTGACTTTACTTACGTTACTGTACTGTAATATTATCTTCTATAACATAAATTATCGCAGAATTTCATGTATACGTATTTATTTCATAGTCCTTAATTATTTATATTCAAAAAAATTTCTAAGCCAGTGTCCATGATTGCCTGTTAAACTTGTTAAAATAAATTAAAACGGGTTGAGCAATTTAGACCTAAACAGAGTACCTATACTTTGCATTCATAGTATGGGTCGGGATTAATTTAATTTTTAAATAGTTTGAATCTAGTATGTATAATAAACACATAAAATAGTATAGTCTATATGGTGTGAATTAACAGCTATGACGTCACAACATGGCGCGCAGTCGATCCTATTTTTAATGGAATCGTAGTACAGATAGTACTAAAATAATAACAATTGCCTCATCATTGTTTATCTAATATGTACAAGTAGCAGAAAAATAATAAATTACGTTTTAAATAATTCTCTTGCGGATCAAAAATTTACATAGAATTCGGTATCAATAGATTAAGGTTTAAGCAACTATTGATTACTATTATTTATTCGCGTAGATAATTAATTGTTGGCTAGATAAGTATGATTCTGAAATCCAAGTTTTCCGGAAATCTAAAAATAATTAGTTGAAAGTCCGCCTCATTGTAAAGCTTAGGCAATATTATTATTAGTCTGTGCTTAGGCCTTAGAGCATTAGTAATTGTAAAGCCTGTCTCCTGCGCTCCACTGCACGTTTCGCGATGGAACACACATTCGATACCCGAATTGTGCTGCGGGAACACTAGATATAGGCCGGGAGATACTGACGCAAAATTTTGGGTCGTTTGTAACAGGTTGGCGGTTCTACACGGGTCTTAATACGCAATTACAAAAAGAAAAATGATTACCGTACCGTACCGGGGGACTAGTCGCGTGGATAAATTACGGAAATCGAACGATTTGTAACACAAACATTTTAGGATTTACCGATAGCCCATAAAAAAGAAGTATGCCATAATTTTCCGGTGTGACTTACAGCCCGCCATACCGACGTGAATGCGTTGATTAAAAAAAAACAATTCAACCATTTGTACCAGGCTAATTTTTGCACAGGTAATCATCGACCTGCAGCCACACAGTGCAGCCATGTACGAAAATCGCCATGCCATACTTTTCAGACAGTTCCAAATGGTCGCCATACCGCCGAAAATCAGCAATTTATTTTTTATTTTTTTACTATTAACCGTAGTATATTATTATTAGTCTGATACATTAGTAATTAGGCAATATGTATATTATGTCAAAGTTAGTTAAGCTGCCGTTTCCTGAATATCCTAGCTTAATAAAGTGGCTGAATGAATGATTATAACTACGTCCGCACTCCGCAGTTAAAATACCTACCTATTGTTAAAATATTGTTAAAATTCCATTACTTTTATCATACTTTCGATTACTTATAGGAAGTAATCAAATAATAAATTCATAATGTTAAACCAAATGTTTTATTGTGTCACAAATGCTTTTGTATTATTATTGGTATTATAAAAATAATCAATCAGTTTATTTATAAGGCTATAAATTTTTAATGAACATCATTTATATTTATTTGTTGGGCTTTGATAGTCGCCGTTGTTTGTTTTGTATGCGCAAAAATCTATCACGGCTGAGCCGTTTACATCAGAGCTGGAACCGTATTATGACCTCTTATTTACAGACAGATTACGTCGTGAATTGAACTGACTGGTAAATTATGTACTGTAGGCAACTGGAAAGCCATGGTTACTTATGGCACAGAATAATAACTAGTAACTAGCTTATGGTATTATATGAATTGGCCAGACGGCGTAAACTGTCTGGAAATAAGAGGTCATAATACGGCCCCTGAGTTGTGATGACTGAGGCGTGGTAAATGAAGCGATACTATTGGTTCTTTACAAACACATCCCTTGCTACTCATCCTCGCTCATCTCTGGTGGAAACGCAGCCTTACTGAAAACTTGGTTTACCGTTTAGTACGTCGCTATACAGAAATACTAAACTATACTAATATTATAAAGGTTTGTAATTATGTATGTATGTATGGTTCTTCACGCATAAACTACTGAACCGATTACAATGAAATTTAGCAGACATATAGAGGGTAACTTGGATTAACACATAGGATAGGTTTTATCCCGGAAATCTCACGGGAATGGGAACTATGCGGGTTTTCCTTTGAAAACGCAGGCGAAGTCGCAGGCGGAAATCTAGTATATAATACTGCGACTATCACTACATATTATTGTAAACAAAGTCGCTTCCCGCTGTCTGTCTGTCCGTATCTAACTATGCTTCAATGATAAAAAATACGAAACAGATTTTGATACGGTTTTTTAAAGTGTGGTTCAATAGGAACTTGGAAGGTATGCTTAAATTATAATTTGTTAAGTTTTAGACAATGCGGCCGAAACCGCGTTCGGAAAGCTAGTTATAAAAATAAAACCTACTAACTATATTCTACTTATGTAATAAATGCTTAAATATGAATACATTTTCAATGCGGGAACTATTATTTAGGAAATAGTAGTACCTATCCAGTAGATTGTAGGTATTCAGAAATCAACTCTTTTGGCGCGAAAAAACGCATTCATTTAAAAATCGAACATCCAATCCAGACTTCATTAATTGTACAGATACAAAAATATTGCTCCACACAAGCTCCACACTCGAAGATATGGCGACTGGCGTTACAGATGATTAATATTTTTATCGAAGAATATTTATTGTTTGATAATGACCGATTAACTTATTAACACGTCTAATCCGTAGAGATATGATTGAAATGTTGTGAAAAAGTTATTTTTACAAGATTGTCAATGATTATGCTTTGTTGCGGGGAAAATTTTATATTGGTACTAGATTGCCGCGGCTTCGCTCGCGTTTTCAAAGAAAAACACGCATACTTCCCGTTCCTGTGGGATTTCCGGGATAAAAATTAGTCTTAGTCGTAATCTCCAGCTACCTACTCACTAATTTAATTGTTATCGTTTCAGTAGTATTTGAGTGAAAGAGTAACAAACATCCATCCATCCATTCTCAGAAACTTTCGCATTTATAATATGAGTAGGATTTAGAGCATGCATCCTTAACACATCCATAGACGAGTAGGACCATAAACATTCTAAGAGTTCAATATACCCATTTACTATGTTTATGGGCCTGCCGCATTACTGTAGTTGTAGTGTTCCCTTGATGATTATTATTTATTATATAGGGTAAATGATTTTTAACTGTAAGTATATTAAAACACTAGCGGTCTGCCCCGGCCCCGGCTTCGCCCGTGGTACATAGTTCGCAATAAAATGTAGCCTATGTTCTTTCTCAGGGTCTAAAATTGTCTGTGCCAAATTTCATCAAAATCGGTCCAGTAGTTTATGCGTGAAAACCATACATACATACATACATAATTACAAACCTTTCCTCTTTATAATATTAGTAAAGAAGTATAGATTAGTATAGATATGTGAAAATCAGCCATGAGAAAAAAAGTAAAGTACTGTTTTTATAAATCTTGATCACCTGATATCTGGAAATTGACCCATTGAGGAAGCTAGCGGGTAGGCAGACGATAGTAGCACATACTTACACTACCAAATTTCAGCCGTCAGAAAATAGGTGGTCTGGCAGCCCAGGGATCTTGCTCTAATTGTGACTGCTCGCCCATTACTACCCATTGTGAATAGGGCCCATAAGAAAACCAACATCACTGCATATTATAAAATAGTCCTCCGCATCTCATTCAAACACAATTGCAACAATTTTTATTATACTAGCGGCGCTTCGCGATTTCACCCGCGTGGCTTTGCTCCTGTTGGTCTTTGCGTGATAATATAGCCTTTAGCCTTCCCTAGATATATAGCCTATAGATAAATGGGCTATCTAACACCGAAAGAATTTTTCATATCGGACCAGTAGTTCCAGAGATTATTTGTATTCCAAACTCTTCAGCATTATAATATTAGATAGATTTACATCAAGGGATAGTGTAGTGGGAATGTTTTAGTTTAGTTTAAGCTATGGGCGGAAAGGAGGCTGTAGTTAAAATAGTTTTTTCCCCGTTTGTTCCCGCCAAATTGTACATTTATTTTAAGTTACATAATATCGTTTCTGTAAATTTTGTTTTTGTGTGCATTGTACAATAAAGTGTTTTCTATTATATTCTAGTTTTGTTGCATTTATTTTACACATACTGCCATCATACCGCTTATAGGCCTGTGTCTCTGCATTGGGAACAAAATATTCTGACTATGAAGACAAAAATAAACGATTTGTTACATGTTCAAGCTATTTTAATGTAAGAGTATCAATCCACTGAGTATTTACTTCTCTAAGTTGTTTACAATTTTCATTCATTGAACTTAAGTTTTTTCGATATTGACGTAAATTTTCCAAATATGTCCGCAAGCTGCTATTCAACGCTCGAACAGATTCTATTTCTTGAGTCAATTCCATTGCATTTTTCTGTAAATATAATTAGACAGATAGATTAGATAATTTAACGAGAAATAAAAGTTTATGTTTGAAACTTATACAAATGACTAGCGGTCCGCCCCGGCTTCGCCTGTGGTACCTACATGTTTAAATTACTATCCTGTCTCTCAAGTTGGATCGAACTGCACATGGTGTGCGAATTTTATTATAATCAGTTAAGTGATTTAGGATAAATTAAGAGTCCATTGAGGACAAACATTGTGACACGACATTTATATATATATTATATATATATATTATGATAATTTGAGGCCCAGAGCTGTTTTGATTATACCTACTTATTCTTTTAAATAACAGTAACTATACATTTATACAACTTATTCTTTAATTATTAATTTAGTAAGTAGGTACATATTTAAAATATATAGGTAACTTTTTTTTAATTAATAGGTATAATTACATGAACACTCCTAAACTTTTATACTTTCACTTTGATGTAAAATTATACATACCTCTCGTTTAGATGACGATAAGGAAACATTTGAAGCAGGCATTATTATTTGATTAGTTCAAAAATCGTGTTAACAATTTAATTGCAGTAAAAATACAAACAAAAACCGGTCAAGTTTAAATTTTTGAATTTGACAAGCGCTGTCATCTATTGGCGTATATTGTCTATGACAATTATCGTTTAGAAATAATATAAATATGAATTCCGAAATGAAGAATCTATATTAAAATCTTTTTTAACACATTTAGTATATTTAGTATATATATAAAATGGACACAGAATACTTTTATATATGGGTGGGCCCCGATCCTACGAAATACATTAGCTTTCGATACATTTGAACATATTTTACGTCTATAAATATAGGTACTTTACGATTAATAATATTTTACTCATTTATTTAAAGAAACAGCCGGCTCACCCCCGTTTCGTCGTCGTTAATTTTTTTATAAATTTTTCAAATTTTAACATTTTATAACGGACGTAATAAAATAAATCAAACATCACTAAATTATTTTCATATATCATTTTTTAAAATCCGTTCACCCCGTGGTTCACCCACTCTCGGACTAAAGGTAATGTAGGTTAATCTTTATATACTATTCATTTAATATTGAGTATATTATCTTCTTATATATAAAAATGAATCGCAAAATGTGTTGGTAAGCGCATAACTCGAGAACGGCTGAACCGATTTCGATAATTCTTTTTTTATTATATTCCTTGAAGTACGAGGATGGTTTTTATGTAGAGAAAACGTAAACATGTACCACGGGCGAAGCCGGGGCGGACCGCTAGTTAATTAAATAGTTGTTATTAAACATAATCAATTTAACGAATATAATAATAATTATTCCTCGGAATTATTCTAAAACAGCCATTCAAATCGCATGCGCTTGGTGTAGCGCCATCTGTGTGATTATTTGGAAACACGTCATTCGATTGTAAAAGGAACGCCGCCATTTTGACATTTGTTTAGCTTTGTGTTCTGCAATATAAAATTAACATCAAATTAAACCGATTGTTAGCTCTATGCTTTTGTTTCCGTCATATAATTATTTGTCTGGTTAGATAAGTGAATAAAATTATACGCATCGGTGATTTAAATTTCCCTTTCCCAGCGCATAAATCAATACTGTTCTAGTGCCGCTTTTTTTTTTATTTTTGCGATTACAATATCGCAATAATTCTGAACTTATAGTGATTTAAAACATAGTTGTTGGTGTTTTTATATTATTTAATGCACTTGTGAAGTTATAAATTTCCAAAAGTTTATAAAGAATGTTGTGAAAAGTGAAAGAAAAAAGGGCGCGAAGCATCGCGCGCCGAAGCGCTCGCACAGCCGAGACGAAAATTATTTTGTAGTTTCTTTTGGTTCGTGATGTATAAATATTTACGTTTATATCACATAAATATTTTAAAGGACACTATCTAACACTACAAATCATGTAAGTCAAAATCAAGTTCGAATCCTATATAAAAAACATTTTCGAATTGGTATAAAAAAAAAAAAACAATTGAATTAATGTGAAACATATTTCAGATAAATTGAAACCATATCATTGCGATGCGGTTAAGAAGTAAGAAGCGGGAGCAGCGGCTCTCAAAGCGAATTTCACAAAAAGTAACCAAAGTAAAACAAAAATCATTGAACCAAACGTTCGTTAAGAAGAAGTGGAAAGAGATATTGAATGATGATAACATCCTATCATCAGATTCCGTTATACACTGCACTCGTTCGAAACGTTCACTAGGAGTTAAAACACGGCCAGTGAGAACAAAAATTGTTAAAATGGAGAAACCAGTAGAGTCTAAAAAGAGGGAGGAGGTAAAGAAACCAGTGTTTCAAACTGTCGTCCGCAGTTCCAACAAGGACACAGTATCATCAACAACTGTTAAGTTGAAGGAAAAAGCCACAACATCGAAAAATAAGATCAAAGATGTTCGCACAACTCGCAGCGTTCAACTGCGGCAGAGTTCTTTAAACCGAGAGTTAAGAAAGACTGAATCTGTGTCATCGGCTCTGAGTTCCCCGCGGAAAACTAGACGTATGGATAAAACTGAGAAATCTGCGTCATTAAACAGTTCCCCAATTCGTAAAGTAAGACAATTGGGTACACCGACACCTCGACTGAACAAAATAGCCATAAGTTCGACAAACGAGAGCCCTAAAAAGAAAATAAAGCCAAAAGCACCCATAGTGCCAGAAACATCATGTTATTCTGAAGACAATGATGTAACGATGTACGAGCCTCACACAACAACTGTCGATTTTCCTAAAGAAGAATCCGATACACATGTTGAATCAACGGAACTATGCCTGCCTAATGATTGCCTCAACGATTTCATGGCTTTAGACTGCGTTCAGTTGATCAATGGTATTTCCCTATATTTAATTTAAATATTTAAATTGTATTTGTAGTAATTGACATTTAATAGTAAAAAGCGTAATAATTGACATAATATAATCCATACTTAAGATTGTAAATGCGAAAGTAACTCTGTCTGTCTGTTACTCAATCACGCCTTAACTACTGAAGCAATTTGCATGAAATTTGGTATAGAGATATTTTGATACCCGAGAAAGGACATAGGATAGGTTTTATCCCGGAAATCCTACGGGAACGGGTTTTTCTCTGAAAACGCGGGCGAAGCCGCGGGCGGAAAGCTAGTATTATATAATTGTAAGTGAAAAAGGGTACATAATAGTTGACATGTATAATTATTATAAAAATGATATTTATGTAGTAAGACATTGACATTCTCTTGTTAATTTTTGCATGCCAATCAATTGGCGATTTGTGCTGAACAATGAATTATGCAACATCTGTAAATCTACCACATTTCTTGCAAAATAAATCATTTCATTTCATTTCCTACTGAGCCGACGGTCCCGGGTTCGATCCCCGGTCAGGGCAAATATTATGTATTTATTAAATATTATATTTATCGTATGTATTTATTAAATATTATATTTATCGTCGCCTAGTACCCACAACACAAGCCTTAATTGAGCTTACTGTGGGACTAGGTCGATTTGTGTAATAATCCATACTAATATATAAAGCTGAAGAGTTTGTTTGTTTGTTTGTTTGAACGCGCTAATCTCGGGAACTACTGGTCCGATTTGAAAAATTCTTTCGGTGTTAGATAGCCCATTTATCGAGGAAGGTTATAGGCTATATATCATCACGATACGACCAACAGGGGTGGAGCCACGGGGGTGAAACTGCACGGAGCAGCTAGTGTCCTATAATATTTATTCATTTATTTATTTTATTTATTTCATTTTCACAGAGGAAGATATAAACTTGCTAGCAGATAAAGCAGCTAGGGTTATGACAACTGAGAAGGAGGTGCAACGGAAAGTGTCGACGGATAAACGATTAACGAAACGCAGGAAGTCGAGTAATGATTTAGAAATGTATCAGCCGACGTCAACGACTGATGATTTGGATGTGTGTACTGACTTCTTGAGCACAGATGAAAAATATGTTCAGGTAATATATTTATCATAATACGTTCATTACATACTTTAGCAATATCCTTGTTTTTATTGTAAAAAACCTTGAAATAGGCTATATTATATATGTTACAGTCAAAACCCTGAACCAGTCAATATCCTTTTATCAGATAAAATCAGTCAATAAGGATATTAACCGACGCCCTTAGTCAATAAGCTTAATAACCGGTCAATAAGGATATTGACTGGTTCAGGGTTTTGACTGTAGCATATACATATAAACAAAATATTACTATTCTTTAAGTTTAACAATATACTTCTTTTTAACAAATCAATTTTAACTAAAGCTTAATTTGTTTAATAAATAACTTTCTCTTATCCTTCTTTTTCAACACTTTTGCTTTAATCCATCAGTCCTCGGAATCACAGACACAATAGAAAATCTATTGTGTCGCGCCCCGATCGGGCCTTACGGTGGTCAATGGGTTAATAATGTTTTTGTAAACACATTTACAGATTACATAATTATGTACATATGATATTTCTTACTAAGTAGTAAATATATTGAACATTATACTTTTTTCTTTATTCTACTTTAAAAGCAGGTGGTCAACTCAATCTAATATTCTTTTTGAAGTGAAAACTTCTTTAGCGGCGTTGAGCACTTTTTCTGTAATGGGTATAAAATCTTAAACTCGCGTCAGGACACGTGACCTGATCGAAAAAGCGTAAGACGGATACCATTCCAAAATATCAAACATGCTCAACGTTAATAATCAAGTTTTCACTTCTGCCGGCACTCCCCCAGTGCAACCCGTCTTTTTTTATCAGTATTTGCAGCTAACTTCATTGTTAAAACATTACAATGATCTTTCTTATAATATAACATTTCTTATTAAATATAATAACTCCCAACAGCCCGATTTCGTGTCCCTCCTGGAACAAGAGACATATATCCACTCGGAGTGTGAGATATCATCAAGTTGTGACCAAGGAGCCATCGAGAGTCTAGAAGCGTTATCTGCTAGCCCCAGTAGTGGCTTCCTCGCTGAGATCAGTCAGAGTCTGGCCGCAGAGGCTAGTGGATGGGTGAGTTATCCTACTAATCAATATTTAATGTATTTTAAGTATTATATTAGAGCTTTCCGCCCGCGGCTTCGCTCGCGTTTTCAGAGAAAAACCGGTTCCCGTAGGATTTCCGGGATAAAACCTATCCTATGTCCTTTCTCGGGTATCAAAATATATCTATAACAAATTTCATGCAAATTGGTTCAGTAGTTCAGGCGTGATAGAGTAACAGACAGACAGCCAGAGTTACTTTCGCATTTATAATATACTAGCGGTCCGTCCCGGCTTCGCCCATGGTACATATTTCGCAATAAAAATTAGCCTATGTTCTTTCTCAGGGTCTAAAGATTGTCTGTGCCAAATTTCATCAAAATCGGTCCAGTAGTTTATGCGTGAAAACCATACATACATACATACATAATTACAAACCTTTCCTCTTTATAATATTAGTATAGATTATAATATTATACAGGATGTCCCACTATTGGTATACTAAGCGCGAAGGGACTTGTAGTTTTGCATACACTAATCACGTAAAAAATACTTAAACAACAAAATTTTAAATTACATCAAAAAATTTTTGCAAAATTTTTCCTGAAAATCCATATTTTCTTCTCTAGCTTCGCGCAGCCGGCATATACCACTTTGCTAATGTGAGCATTTTGTCTATGAAAACATAATCTTAAACGATAGCTCACGTGCGGGTGCCAAAGTTGGGCGGGTTGCTTGTTATAGGTGTACACATAGAGTTTTAAGAATTCATCTATTTGAAAAAAAACTGCGTCTGGAATTTTATAAGTATTTTTTACGTACTCAGCGTATGCAAAACTATAACCTCCTTTGAGCTTAGTATACCAGCAGTGGGACACCCTGTATAGTGTGGATTGTATGTTAAGTAGTAACTACTATGCAGTCACTATTTCACACGGACGAAGACGCGGGCGCAGCTAGTGTTATAATTTCAGGACAATTTTCACACACGGCACGATCTGATCCCATACTGAGCTTTCGCTTGTGTTATGGAAACCAGATGGCTGATAAACATACATAATAATATATAATTTTAAATAAATACTTATATAGATAATTAACACTCAGACACAGAGCAAACATCTATGTTCATCACACAAATATATGCCCTGGGTGCCAATCGAACCCACGACCTCTGATATAATATAAAATGTATATCTAATGTAAAATGTATTTGCATGCCGTTGAATAACGGCTAAACATGCTGAAATAATGTATCTTATTCTTAACACCTGTGTATACCATGTTTACTTGCAAATAAACGATTTATTTATTTATTTATTTATTTATCTGACTCGGCAGGCAGGGCCACTACCAACCAAGCCAACCGGTCAGTCATAATAAAATTGTGAACTATTTGTTACTAATACATAAATAATTGTTCATCTCTAATATAAGCTATCACAACAATCAACAATGTATTCAGATACTATCTTTCTATGTATGTACATTGCAGAGTATTTCATTCATTGTTTTTATTAGTCTTTCGAGCAAAAACCACTTTTTTGACGATACTTTGCATTGATGTAGCTTTTGTAGCAGAATAACGCAGAAGCTATAGATATATATTCTTTCTTTTACCGCAAGTAAAACAGTGGTGCACAGCTAGTCTACTATAATTAATTATTGAAAGAAAATATTTAGTAATCAATGAAAATGAAAATAATTTATTAAAAACTAGGGTTTCGCCCGCGACTTTACACGCGTAGTCAAAAGAATAAAAGCGAAAGACAGGTTGTTTTCCCACCTCATGAGCAAATTTATTCTCATTTAAAATTAAATTGAAATACCTATCCTAACTTATTTTCCTGTTAATTTTGATACTTTTTTCTGTAAACATAGTTCTCGTTCCCGTGGGATTTCCGGGATTGCGTAATTTTCCCGGGATAAAAAGTAGCCTATATGTCCTTTCTCGGGTATCAAAATATGTCCATACCAAATTTCATGAAAATTGGTTCAGTAGTTTAGGCGTGATTGAGTAACAGACAGACAGAGTTACTTTCGCATTTATAATATTAGTATTTTTTTCTGTATATTTTTTATTTCAATTCAATTTTTTGTTGCAGAGCGCAGACATAGTAACAGACGAAAACTCATTGACATGTCATGATGAAATCACACCAGATATTGAGGTGAGGATCTTTTGTTTCTTGTTCATTTCTTTACTTTATTATTTTATTATTAACTGTGTAGAAAAATAATTATTTTCGGAAAGAACAGTATTTTGTATAAAAAAATCTTTATAACTATAAATAAATTATAAGTAAATAAATTTTATCATGCCTGCATTTATATTTATTACTACACTATAAAAAATATGATTTATGTGTATTTAGGAAGAAGCGGTAGACGTAATAACATCGTGCAGTACGAGAGTGGACGCAGAACAGATTTCATCATGGGCCGAGGCGTTTGATCCATATCTGTTTATAAAACAGGTAAGCTGATTCAGATAATTACTATTAAACTATTTATTATACTATTTAAACTACTAATATGTTACAAAAAATTATTGTTGTAACGCAAATTCTTGGTATTCATTTTTTCTATGTTGAACATAATTATAATCATTATTTTATTTTTGCAATAAATGACCGGTTTCGTTTTCGAGTGTAACATACACAAGTAAAATATATTATAAACAAAAACACAAAAGGAGGTATGCTATATTATGTATTTGTATTCCGTAAAATATCTCTAATAAATGAATATATTTCAGTTACCACCACTAGAGAGTGTGGCTACAGGAGCGCTAAGGGCCAGATATCCAGCCCTACCTTTAAAGACTAGGACCAGCCCTGACTTCAGTTTGGTAAGTTTATCGAAATTGGCTTAGCTTCAGAATTAAATAAATGGGAAATAAAGCAAATAAATGGGAATATGTGACCAAAAAACTTATTATAGTATCAAATATTGAAGTAAAATAAGTTCTTGTCAATAAATAATGATCTTCCAAAAACAGGAAGATCATCATTTATTGACAAGAAAGAATAAACAATTATTTATCAAATTTATGTTATTCTTAAAATTATTATATCGTATTCATAGAAATTTCTAATTATAGATAGTGTATGAAATTTCTAATAATTGGATACAGTTTCTATTTCACTGATTGATTCTCATTATGAATATGTAAGAGAATAATGAAAAACTAGACAACTTATAAAATAAATGAAACCATTTCAACACAAAATACCCTAGCTCTAAACAACCATATCCACTTATATATCAGAATATTGAAATTCTAATTACTAAGGAAAAATTAAAAAATATATATATTTTCACAGGTTTTAGATTTAGACGAGACGCTAGTGCATTGTTCGCTTCAAGAGTTGCCAGATGCAAGCTTCCATTTCCCAGTACTGTTTCAAGATTGTCGATACACGGTAAGAATATCACTACATAGTATAAAACAAAGTCGCTTTCTCTGTCCCTATGTCCCTTTGTACGCTTAAATATTTAAAACTGCGCAACGGATTTTGATGCGGTTTTTAATAGATAGATTGATTCAAGAGGAAGGTTTTAGTATATAATTTATTAGGTTTTAGACAAAGCGGGCGAAGCCGCGGGCGGTAAGCTAGTAATGCTATAAGTTATACATATACAGTGTGGAAATTTTCGATGGGCCCTGGAGAGAAAGTACAATACTGAAGATAGCAAATTTTGCCGAAAGGAAACAATCCTTTATTGAAGTGAAACTTCTTTATCGGGGTTGGAAAAAAATTTAGTGTAACATTTTTTCGTTACGCGTGACATTTTTCCGTTACGCGCCATCTTTTTCCTATCCCTACCACGCGTGATTCGACGTATTTCTGTAAAGTTGCATATAGTAAATTATTTTTTGAAAAATAAGGTCATAAAGAAGTTTCACTTACGTGTGTACACTAGTACACGCACACATTTTTTTTGAAAAGTGAAACATTTCTTTATTTTTGAAGTTAAATTTTCTATTTCATCAACAGGTATTCGTCCGTACTCGACCACACTTCGCCCATTTCCTATCACGTGTGTCCCGCCTCTACGAAGTTATATTATTCACTGCTAGTAAGCGTGTGTATGCAGATCGGCTTCTAGATCTTTTGGATCCGAGACGACGTTGGATTAAGTACCGGTAAGTGACTATATGTGACTATAAGGAACACCAATTGACCGCGCAATTACTTTCACGCGTGTCGCGAGATATTATTTACGGTTTATAATGATTTATAACCATCGATGTACAAAAATTGACCAATGAAGAACTCTGCCTTGGTGTGTCTTGGGCAGACTTTGAACATTACATCCACGAAAAAAAGTGTTAATGAATGATTTAAAACCACTGATTATTTTTGACGGCCTTTTAATTAGCACCAATAATATATACGGCGATTTAAATAGCACCAATAATATATTATTATTTTAAAACCATAATTTATATAAAATTTTCCAGATTGTTCCGTGAACACTGTCTCCTCGTGAACGGCAACTATGTGAAGGATCTATCGATCCTCGGCCGGGATCTACGCAAGACTGTCATCGTTGATAATAGCCCGCAGGTTAGTATGATTTATTGTTGTTTTTTGCAATCAAAGATATAGAAATTATAATTTCAAGTAAAAAATACACGTATTTGCCTGTAAATTGGATTTAGGGCCGATTTTTCAATGCTTGGATAAAACTTATTCGTCGAATAACGTATAAAACTACCATTTTAAAAACGTATTCTAATTGCCCGTATTTGACAGTTTACGTGACATTTTAATATTATCGTGTAATACTTTATTGGACGGATAAGTTTTATCCAAGCATTGAAAAATCGGCCCTTATAAATATATATTCGACTGACCGGTTTGCTTGGTTGGTAGTGGCCTTGCCTTCCAAGCCAGAGGTCGTGGGTTCGATTCCCACCCGGGGCAAATATTTGTGTGATGAACAGCGACGTTTGCTGTGTCTGGGTGTTAATAATCTATATAAGTATATATTTAAAATTATATATGTATGTTTATCAGCCATCTGGTTTCCATAACACAAGCGAAAGCTTAGTATGGGATCAGATCGTGCCGTGTGTGAAAAATTGTCCAGAAAATATTTATTTATCATATTTTAAAGCATGTTTATGTGTTTTTTCCACCATTTTTGTACATGTTGTATTAAATTTTGTATAAATGTTTTGATTAGCAAAAATAAATTAAAAGTTAAAACATAATATTTATAATAATTGCTACCTAACATTTCTATCTTAAAAAAGATTCCAAAAATCTTGGAAATAAGAAATTAAAAATACATAATACATTTTGTTATAATATTTTAAATTAACCTTAACATTTTTTAATTCTCACTTTTTCCAGATTTTTTTCACAATTTTTCTTTTATAACATTAAAACAATATTAAAATTAATTTTTAATCTATAATATAAAAATGAATCCCAAAATGTGTTGGTAAGCGCATAACTTGAGAACGGCTGAACCGATTTCGATAATTCTTTTTTTATTAAATTCCTTGAAGTACGAGGATGGTTCTTATGTAGAGAAAACGTAAATATGTACCACGGGCGAAGCCGGGGCGGACCGCTAGTAATAAATAAATATAATTTGCAGGCATTCGGCTATCAATTGGAAAATGGCATCCCAATAGATAGCTGGTTCGTGGATAAGAGTGACAACGAGCTGCTCAAACTGATCCCCTTTCTTGAACATTTGGCTACTGTGAGTTTTTATTTCCTAGCTTTTTTGGTGTTTAATAATTACATAATATATTTTTATTTATAAATTATTAAGGGCTGATTTTTCAATGCTTGGATAAAGTTTATTCGTCCAATAAAGTATTACACGATAATATAAAAATGTCACGTAAACTGTCAAATACGGGCAATTAGAATACGTTTTTAAAATGGTAGTTTTATACATTATTCGACGAATAAGTTTTATCCAAGCATTGAAAAATCGGCCCTAATTATAATAAATCCGAAAATAAATCTGTCTGTCTCTTCTTCACGCATCAACTAGTGAACCAATTTAGATGAAGTTTGGTAATGATATTTTGTGACCTGAGAAAGTACTATGCGGGTTTTTCTTTGATTACGCGAAAGTATGTAAGTTTGTTACTCTTTCACACGAAAACCACTGAACTGGCAAGTATCATCAAAATCCGCTTATATACCAGAAATACACATGAGCTATAGAAATACTTCCATAGTTCATGTTTTATTCTGGTATATATAAGCTATCTATGTATATTTATCGAAGTTATCCTCTATTGTGTGCAAAGTTTCAAGAAAATCGGTTCAGCAGTTTTTGCGTGAAGGAGTAACAATAAAAGTGTTGCATTTATATTATGAAGTAGGATTGTAAGTTTGTTTATGTGCACATATCAAATGAATATATCTTTGTTCACAGAAAGATGACGTCCGGCCGTACATACGGGATAAATACAAGCTCTTCAGTTATTTACCTCCTGATTAAATATATTAATAGATATTCATATATTTTCAAAAAAAATGTGTTTGGACACAAAAAATAAAAATAAATAATTTTTTGCACCTTTTTCTAAGGTTTATTCTACCATCTATGTGAAATTAAAAGAATTGTATAAAAAATAAATGAATACTTAAAAATAAAAAAGGTCAAGCGTGTGTCTGAACACATTTTTTTTTTTATTAAAAATTATAAAAATCACGTTAAATTTTAGACTATAAAAAAATAATTATTAAATTGGCATTTAAAAGTATTATATTGGTGGAGTTTTTGATAATCTGTGATTATTTTGTATGTTGTTTTTTTTTATTTTTTATTTTATAGCGTATGTTGGTGTGTGTGTACAGTCGATGGAAAACGGTTTTTTTTTTTCAGTTTAAATTACTAAAAATGTGTCTTGTGAAAAAATATCTAAGATTTGTGTAATTTTAAAAGAAATAATTTTTAAACTGGCTCAAACGTTATTGTTTAGTATAAAAAATAGAATTATTTGGAAAAAATGATATGAATCTTAAATATTGCATTATTTATCGATTCAAACAATTCTTTTTCCATTGAAATAAAATAGTTTCTTTCTGTAGTCTGTTAAAAAACGACAAAAAGTTACCAGAATTAACATTTTTTTTAAACGCAACACTTTTTTCATCGACTGTACCGTCACAGGTTTTTAGTTTAAGAGCTATATACATTTTTATATTCTATATTTTATTTTTAGTTTATGAATAATTATGGAGGAATATATAATTTTATCCTATATTTTTAACGTCCAGTTTTTATTTCTAAGTTTATATTATTATTGTGACGATATTATAAGAATTACGCGTATTCTCATAGTTATAGCAATAATCTAATGTTTTATAAATATATATTTTATTTTGGTTCGGGGTGTAAAGTTGAAACAAGCATAAATAGCATATATACAAGCTGTGCCCCGCGGTTTTACCCGCAATGCTCCAATCCTGTTGGTCTTAGCGTGATGATATATAGCCTATAGCCTTCCTCGATAAATGAGCTATCTAACACCGAAAGAATTTTTTAAATCGGACCAGTAGTTCCCGAGATTAGCGGGTTCAAACAAACAATCTTCAGCTTTCTAAAATTATTAAATTACCTATTATAGAATAACAGTAATCATGAAAGTTTTGAAATCTTTATTATTAATAAATTATAATTTTAATTAGGTAGTATTAAATAATTATAGGTAAATCTACAGAAATAATAGTGAAAATCGCATCAAAATCTGTAGCATGAACTAAGGGCGAGGTCACAACACTGCGTTGCGGCATCGCGTCGTAAAAATCTATCGTAATCTATCGTAAATATAATATAATCTACTAGCTTTCCGCCCGCGGTTTTGTCCGCGTTTTCAGAGGACCCCGCATAGTTCTCTTTCCCGTGGGATTTCCGGGATAAAACCTATCCTATCTCTCAAGTTGGATCGAACTGCACATGGTGTGCGAATTTTATTATAATCGGTTAAGTGGTTTAGGAGTCCATTGAGGACAAACATTGTGACACGAGATTTATATATATTAAGATGTAAATCCATGTCTCACTAGAAACTGAAACGTTGGTTAGCGTCTTTCCGTACGATGTCGTATTCGATGAAATTTTTGCGTTGCGACATCGCATCGCATTGCTGTGCGATGTTATTTTTGCGACGCGACGCCGCAACGTAGTGTTGTGGCCTCGCCCTAAAGATTTGGTCTGGTGATCATGACGCACAACGCTGAGGTATGCGCCCCGACGCAGCGTCACGACGCAGCATTTACCGTCCCTGCGGAGAGGTGGTCAGTTGATTTTGCCGCAGCTACCAAGGTAGACGTGAACATGAACAATTTTGCTGTAATTATCAAACTTCTATGTTTTTTGTCTTTATTTTTATATAAAGAAGGATAGCTGCGAACTAATTCTATTAAATTGTCTTCGAAAAAATTCATATTGTCCCATTCATATATGCCGTGACGCATACCCGCACACCGCAGCGTTCAATCGAGAATGACGCCGCGCTGTGCGGGAGTACACCTCCCCACTCACCGCGCTTGCCCTTCGCCGCGGACGCATACTGCGACGGAACAAGAGAACATTGTCGACGTTTTTCATATGATTGAGTGTCCGGCATCGCAAACCGTATACCTCAGCGTTGTGCGTCATGATCACCAGACCAAAGCTTAAGGCGCGGGACATATACAAGCGCCGTGCATCGGGTGCGCTATTGGCATTTTGTATGAAATAATTTTGGGGCGGCGCAACCTTGGCACAACCGTGGCGTGCCGTCTCGACGCCTGTCCAAAATTCTTTCATACAAAATGTATAAGAAGCACGTGGTGCAAAACAGATTCAAGAGGTGCGCTTATGGCACGCCCGCGCCCGCGCCGCTCGTGTTTGACCCGCGCCTAACAAACAGACATACACCAAGTTTTATACTTTTACTGTATAAATAACCATAATTATTATTGTAGTAAATTTTCTAGTTTCCCAGTTATAATCTTTTTGTATGCCTAATTCCATCCAAAATTGTTCAGCCGTTGCACCGTAATTTAATTAAAAATATTAACAGTGAATGTGTAAAAAAATATATTTTTTTCTTAAACCAGTGTTTACAACTTTATACCCCGACTTTGACTATTCTATCATTAAATAACTACTAGTAGTTAGAAAATGTTTTATTATTAAAAATAATTAAATATAGAGGCTTATGGAAATTACGATTAATAATAATAATAATGGTTTTTTTTACTGCATCGATTATGATTGAGTTTTATATTTTTAGAAGTTGTTTTTAATTCACTATTGGATTACCGCCTATTTTTTAGGTTACAATGTTTTTAAATGCAGTTTTTTATTTTATTACTAGCTGTGCCGCGTGGTTTCACCCGCATTGCTCCGCTCCTGTTGGTCTTAGCGTGATGATATGTAGCCTATAGCCTTCCTCGATAAATGAGCTATCTACAACCGAAAGAATTTTTCAAATAAGACCAATAGTTCCTGAGAATAGCGCGTTCAAACAAACAAACTCTTCAGCTTTATAATATTAGTATAGATTTATTCTTTGACTGCATTTAAAGATGATCGAACAAACATTTTTAATAATAGTAATTATTATAATAGAAATATGAACACCATCGCACTGTTGAAATATTGTTTATTTTTATTTATAGTATTAACAGTCAGATTTTGATAAAAATGTAAAAAAAACCTTACAGTTACTTATTGAAAAATATAGTGTTTCTTTCCGCCCGCGGCTTCGCCCGCTTTGTCTAAAACCTAATAAATTATACACTAACACCTTCCTCTGGAATCACTCTATCTATTAAAAAAACCGCATCAAAATCCGTTACGCAATTTTTGGATTCGGTCCCCGCGCTCAAGGCCCGCGATAGAAGCTATGCAATAGCTTAAAATTCTCTAGGTCTCATTTTTATTTAAAAATTTAGCATAAAAATATTTTTCATTGTCAATTTCTGACTGTAAATACTTTTGCATTTGCAAGATCATTGGCAGCTATTAACACCTAAAGTCCTATCAGAAATGGTTTAAGGCAATTACACGGTTCAACGACCTTTATGATTCTGTTACTACATTTGAATTTGTTTTTTAAACCGCCCTCTATAAATATACATCGTTGTTGAAGTAAAAGTGACCAAAGATTATGGAATTGTATACTGTATCGTATTGTATCGTAATGTGTTAGTTGGTTTCTACCTAATTTATGTTTTCTCTGAGAGGCAGTAACATATTACATTTATGAATAGTAAATATTGTGTAATGTAGGAAGACTCATCTTTCAACATTAACCGTTATAAGCAAAGTCTCTACTACATGACCCATTCTGGAGACCTTAAGATGACTAAGCAAGTAATTATAAGTTCTAGAGTGGGGAACAGTTAAGAAAACACCGATTTAGAAATTAATTTTATTCAACACGGACTCTACTATATTCTGGAGACCTGATGATGGCTAGGGTGGAGAACATCTCACCTACAGAGATATAAAAGATGGAGTACATTATTTGACGTAATTCTATAGAACGGCCTCTACCATGTCATGGTGTATCGAATGGTAATGGTGACCAGGCAAATGTATTTAGCGTTCTCTGTATATCTCTTCATACCTAGTAGGAATATATGCATGCAACCTACACACACCGAAAAAAATAGGGGAACGGACAAGAAATCACGTTTTTTTCGACTTGTTATGTATTTTGTAGTTAGTTCGGGGTTAATTTTTGAAAAACTCGCATAGTTCCCGTTCCCGTGGAATTTCCGGGATAAAACCTATCCTATATTAGGTACTCGTGGATAATGTAGTTTTTGAATGGTGAACGGAATTTTTAAAATCGGTCTAGTAGTTTATGAGCCTATTCATTACAATCAAACAAACAAACAAAGTTTTCCTCTTTATAATATTAGTGTAGAAGAAATCATCGGTTCACCCAGTTAAAAGTGCGGAGGTAACGGAACCAACAAAAAATTCAGTTGAATTGAGAATTTCGTCCTACAATGGCGTCGGCTAAAAATGTTGCTATACGTTTATGTCAGTTTTGACTTTCCTACGATTTTATACAATAATATAAAATTAAATGATTTTATACAATTTTAAAAAAAATTGCTGATTTTCGGCGGTATGGCGACCATTTGGAACTGTCTGAAAAGTATGGCATGGCGATTTTCGTACATGGCTACTGGACTATGATTACCTGTGCAAAAATTAGCCTGGTACAAATGGTTGATTTTTTTTTTAAATCAACGCATTCACGTCGGTATTGTGGGCTGTAAATTACACCGGAAAAGTATGGCATGACACTACCGCCTACTTCTTTTTTATGGGCTATCGGTAAATCCTAAAATTTTTGTGTTACAAATCGTTTGCCTTCCGTAATTTATCCGACGAGTTCGACGAGCCCACGCGACTAGTCTGCCGGTACCACTGTTCTGACCATGATTTTTCTTTTTGTCATTGCGTACTAAGACCACTGTAGAACCGCCATCCGGTTACAAATGACCCAAAATTTTGTGTCAGTATCTCCCGGCTTTGAATTGTTTTGGACCCTTAAAATATACGATAGAACAGCAATTAATCTTTTTTAAAAAATATTCAAGGCACAGGGAAAATCTGGTTACTGTTTTATAAGTAGGTATGTGTTTTCTGATAATATTTTACTGTCAAAAATTATCAACACTGGATATTATTCAATGACGCCTTTCAAAAACAAAACTAATTTACAAACAGATTTTTATATCTTTACATACCTATTTTTAACTTTCATTTCATGAACTGCTCATGTAAATACCTATTACAATCTGGTTTAATTTAACAAAACATTCAATTCGGTGAATTTTAGCGTTATTTTGCAAAAAAAACCGCACGTACAGTCCCCCGTCCGAGTCGAACTGACACCGTCAAATTTCGTCGAAAATATGCAATAGAGGTGAGGTTTTATGTGGGTTTTATTATAAATTCGAGTTTTTTCTTGATAATTTAACGATAATAATGAAAATTGAAAAAACAATCAATACAAATTGTTACAAATATCATAACATATTTTTTGGTATAAATTTCATGTATAAATATGTAGCCGTTTTCCTAACAAAATGCGTTTTATGTTCAAAAAGGGGTTGATTTGTATGTATTTTTTTATGTTTAGGCCGTTCTAAACTGAAAAGTAAACAATACACTTTGTTAATTATATCCTTGAGTATCACATATATTTTTTTTAAGACAATCGTACCAACAGTTTCCTCAACAAAATTCAATATGTATAAGGTGTTTTCCGGTTTTGACCATAGTAATCCCCTTAATAATTGATATTTATAATTACATGTAATGTAAAAACTTTTTTCAATTCCATACATCCCTTTGTTGTTTTATATTGAGACGATAAAAAGTTATTTAAAATATTAAAATTATTAATATAATAATGTATAGATTTCAATCATTTTCCTAAATTTTCGTAAAAATATGTAATATATATCTTAGTGGGATAACATTGGAATCCCATAAAACAGTATTTATTATATATTTAATAATTTTATTTTAAAATCATTTATTTTCCGTTTTATATTAGAATTATAATCAAACAATAAATCACAATATACTAATAGCACAAAAAATAAACGCAATTTTTTCCTTACAGTAAAAGAAAAAGCCTAATTATTTCAGCCTAATTTTTGCGAAAAACTACATATGTACTTCAAAAATATTTAAGGGGCAGTTATATTATCATTTACTAGGTATTGGTGTTTCATTTAAAGCCAAAATTGTTAAAAAACCGGATTTAAATCGTGAAAAAAGGCAGCTCACAATTAATTACCTTAATGATCACACAAAGCTTAAAATTTTATTTCTAAGTATAAAAAATAATCACGATTTAAATCATTTAATTTTAAATTTTTATATGTATAGACTATATTAATTGTTATTAAAAATAGTTTATTTTTGTATAAGACTTGACTTAATAAACCAGTGTTACATTATTGTATCATGTCATATTATTAAGTTATAATATTTAATTTAATGTTAAAATGTTTATGGAAAAATGCAAATAATGGAGAAAATCACAAATCTCATTATATTTTTTATGTTCGCGAATACTTACAGATCAAAATAACATAACTTCTTATAAGAATACAGTCAGTTAATAAAATATAATAAGATTAGTATATAGAAATCAGTGATTTTGCATATTTTTTCATAAACACTATTAAAAACCAGAATTATTCTGATTTTTCATTGTTTTGTTCCTATACATAATCATTTGTTATTTTCAATTTTTAAATACTGCTCCTATAAATAACAAAAAGGCTCTAAAACAAGAAATTTACAACATATTATTTAAAAAATAACGAATAAATATACTTTTAAAATTCAAATAAGTTTCTTGTAAAAACCATCTCATGTCTTCAGTAACAATAAAATATTTTTATACCTAGTTTCATAACTTCTGGATGTGTTCTGTTTAGCTTATCTGCCAGTTAAAATCATGCATAATGGCGCAGTTTCATTAGTCGATAGGGCCCGCATGCGGGGTGCGAGAGATTTCTGGAACGCATGCCACAGGGCCAGCATTCGGGGAACCGTTTTCATTAGTCGATAGGGCCCGCATGCGGGGTGTAGTTAGAACCTCCATTTTCCAAGCTGTATATTGACCGATGAATTTCATTGGTCGATATCACGGTCGGTATTAAGCATGCGGGGAACTTGTTTTCATTGGTTGTTATCTCGCCTGCGGGGACTCCCCGTATGCTGTATACCGAACGAGTTAACGACTAATGAAACTGCGCCATAAGCATGAAATATAAGAAATAGTATATCAGAGACTTTATCTGTAAGTTGTGAAACAGGCTCTTTATAATATTTAAAAATTAACCATATGTATAACTAAAAAGAAGTTTGTAAAAAGAACTTAGAAAATTTCTGTACTTTTTTTCCTTTCTCATCTGTTTTATATTATGTTTTGATCCGACTTCAAATACGAAGTATTTAATTTTTTAAATCATATGTATATATTTATCCCTTTATTGAAGTGAAACTTCTTTATCGGGGTTGGAAAAAAATTTAGTGTAACATTTTTTCGTTACGCGTGACATTTTTCCGTTACGCGCCATCTTTTTCTTATACCTACCACGCGTGATTCGACGCATTTCTGTAAAGTTGCATATAGTAAATTATTCTTTGAAAAATAAGGTCATAAAGAAGTTTCACTTCTTACGTGTGTACACTAGTATACGCACACATTTTTTTAATGATATGAGATGGTTTACAAATAACTTTTATTTGAAAAAGGCAGTTATTTTTAAGTTCACAATTCGGATGTATGGTGCCTAACATTTTCATGTGTAGTTAAGATCGTAGTTAGCGCTGTAGGTAGCTGTAGTGTCGTTATAATCGTTTATTATAAATAAAATATGTACTTGAATTTGTGTTTTATTTATTTTATACCCTAGAAAATGCAGGTGCTTGTATTTTTACCCAAAACTAAAAACTACAGAAGTTGCAGTTTTAAAAATTAAAGATTATAACGGATTTTAAACGCGATTTATTCACTATATTATTATCTCGACGTTTCGCACACCTTGCATAACAAAGACACACACACACACTTTTAATCGCGTAAAATCCAACACAAGAATTAAGAAACTATACTATGCATCGTTTTATTTTTTTAACAATACCACTTAAACTATATAACTAATACTCGGCAGCCGCGATACACGCGACATGCGCTACACAGACCAAAAAGTTTGAGACGATGTAATAAAAGTTTCACTTTAAAAATTCAAATTACAGATTCAGATGAGTTACGTGTAAGATAAACGAATACAATATGAGCATCACAAAAAATGCTGTAAGATTCGTTTGAGCGTAAGCCATAGAACTAAAAAAAATTAAATATGAAAGTTATAATTTCTTATCGTCTTCGTTTGGCAGTGAATCATTACTATGCCCACACTAGCTAGCTTTACTCTGATATATTGTTTTGTCATTTTACTGAAAACTAATATTATGTAAAAAAAGAATTTAACCTGTCCTGACAAGCATATACCACATGTACCTACCTATTTACCTACCTTGGTATTTGTTTCAAAAACTATTGATACCTAAGATTTTGTAAAAATAACAAATATGTATGTACAAAATTTGAATCTCATGCACCATTATTTGCAAAACTTTTTACCGCCGTTATAATCAAATTCATAAGCTAAATATTATCATAATATTTGTACGTAGTATATTATTATTAGTCTGTGATAATATCATGTCTTGATTGAAGATGAAAATTTGAATCACGACGAAATATATAAATTCCAATAGATGGCGCTGTATTAAAAATGTGACATGACATAAGAGAACTTAATTTTCTTTGAACACGTCCGATGGAGGTTGGAACATCTAATTTTCACGGAACGTTTCCAAGCAAAGCTAAAAAAGCATATTACCTAGTTGACTATGAGTATAAAGTTAGGTTTTTGTAATAGCAGTCACTAATTTTCGATGCAGGATAATTATTTATTGTACTTAACTAAGTACTTAGTACATATTATTTGCATTTTTATTTGTAGTATGTTACATATTTGCATTTAGAGCTGTTATGAAATAAGCAAAGATCTTAAAGAATCATCCAAATTCAAGGATGATTTATTGATATTATGTTTCTTACGTCGACAGTTCGACACTAGACGTGCTGATATAAGTAGGTAATTTAAGAGACAGTAGCGAGCTATACCTAATTGAAAGTGGTGCATTGTGCAGTAATATAATTTTTTATGAGATCTATTTATATTTTAGGAATCTAGATTTCAAGAAATTTTGTGTTCAATCCCAATTTGATCTATGCATTATTCTAAAATGCCACCCTACCAACTACTGCAGTCTGCATGTAGGTATGTCTAATTTGCTGTATTTGCATCATACGAAAGTGACTAGAGATATATTTAAGTACTACCCTACTCTTATTTCATAGGTATATTATTAGAGATTAAATAAAAAACAATGTCATCAAATAAAATTTTAATAAAATAATTCAATAATAATTAATAAAAAATTGTGGTTCAAATTAAAATTAAATATACATTATATTAAAATTAAAATTATTGAATACATTAAATTATTTATAATTGTAGTGTCGCTTCTTCAGTCAAGGTAGGTTCTGTAGGTCCAGCCTTCACAGCTTTTTCTGAAAAAAAAAGAAAAATATTTAAATTAGATATCACAAAATTTTTTATTTTATTAGTCCTGAAAATCGATACAGCGTTTAATATACTAATTGTTATGATATTATTTATGCTTTTTCAAATTAAAATTATTATGGTGATTCAGCTTACTCGTGGATAATGTAGCTTTCGAATGGTGAAAGAATTTTTAAAATCGGTCCAGTAGTTTATGAGCCTACTAGCTTACCGCCCGCGGCTTCGCCCGCTTTGTTTAAAACCTAATAAATTATGTACTAAAACCTTCCTCTTGAATCACTATCTATTAAAAAAAAACCGCATCAAAATCCGTTGCGTAGTTTTAAAGATTTAAGCATACAAAGGGACATAGGGACAGAGAAAGCGACTTTGTTTTATACTATGTAGTGATATTACTGAATGTTATTAGTGAAAGAATTTTTAAAATCGGTCCAGTAGTTTATGAGCCTATTCATTACAATCAAACAAACAAATAAAATTTTCTTTATAATATTAGTGTAAACCCTTAGTGCCATATCACACTAGCGGATTGCGAGCGGTTTCAAAGCGGAGCGGGTGCGCAACGAATACGTTGCGGGCGCGCAACGAACACGCCGCGGTTGCGCAGCGAATTCGTTGCGGACGCGTCATTTTGTATACTCTCGCACAAAAGCCAGCCCTTCCGCCTTGCCTAACTTCCATTCAATATTTCCATCGTTTCTGTAGCACTCAATTTTTTAACCGTACTGTGGAAATGCACTTACTTAACAGTTAACTAAAGATGTAATAACAACTGGAGTTGTTAAAAAAAGGTGCTATAAAATTGAATTACTAGGACTTTTAGAATGTACCATACATTCCAAAAGTATGTAACGACTGACCAGTATAATCTCTCCCATAGCAACGTATGTAATAAAGAGATTTTGTGAACCTAATTATGAGCAAAGTGATAGTGAGTTGCTGGTTGCTTGATAAAATTTTCTATTCACTGCTATTTATCTAATAATAAGATAGCCCTGTTTTAGTTAAGGAGCTTTAACATTTATTTCACTAATGAACTTTCTTAATGAGCAATTAAGTTATCTGATTGCATTTCGACCAAGATTTAATAGATAAAACAATACCCTAAACATTAACATGTTATGAAACTCGTAAAAAATAATGATCTCATAATTATTATACTATCACAAGTTATAAGTAACAACCAGCACGGATTCCATTTTGTTAATGAGTGTACATGACTGCGACGTAAACGTTGCGCATCTGCCACGCGTCCGCAACGAATTCGCTGCGCAACCGCAACGTATTCGTTGCGCACCCGCTCCGCTTTGAAACCGCTCGCAATCCGCTAGTGTGATATGTCACTTACCGATAGCACAAACAGAGTACTGCGGGGTATCACATCGCATTCCATACACAAGACCAGAGAGATGTGCTTCCCGGTCGAGATTGAGGCAGCCGCTGGATGCTGACCATTCCTCACTTAGCCATGGAGGTATCTAAATATGGCGATTTATTTATAAATAAAAAAATAAAAAAACACTTTATTGTACAATGCACAGATATATAATAAAATAATATACAAAAAGAATCTTCACCGTACAAATTGGCGGATAAGGCCGATTTGAAGCGATTTCTTCCAGGCAACCTTGGGATATAGGAAAATGAAAAGATTGAAAAAGGTAGATAGTGCATATACAAGGAGTGAATACAAATAAATATATGAGTAAGTTATAAAATTACATTACATATAACATAAGAATGAAAGAAAACGTGCAGAAGAGAATATATAAAATCCTTATTAAATTATAGAATCTTAAAAAATTATAGGAAGAAACATTAATTATATGGTTGAATTGTTGAAATAAATAATAAAAAATGTATGCGTGTACTAGAGTACACACGTAAGAAGAAAATTTCTTTATGACCTTAAAAATGTCACGAGTATGGCGTAACGCAAAAATGTCACGCGTACGGCGTAACGCAATTTGTCAC